>BQKN01066416.1:932579-947231 GCA_022839385.1 Asparagus kiusianus
TACAATGGAATCAGTAATGAAGAAAGGCACAAATTTTCCCGCGAACAGACCCCAAAACTTAATTATTGTTGTTGTATATTATTGTGATGTAGTACAAATCCATTTTCGACCTCCAACTGACTAAGATGATTTTTATAGCAGAATAGACTTCTCATCTGCACCATTGTATGTGTTAACAATAATGACAATTTGTAAGATGCCTTTTGAGTAATGCAAAGAAAAAATTTAGAGATGCTGGCTTGTATTCATATACTAATATGAGATACTATTTTTTGATAAGCTCAAACTCTTTTTAACTTTAGTTGTTCCCAGGATGTACTATGTATGTTCTTTTGTTTTGTGCACTTTTCTACTCTGTAATAACAATTCTGACAATTTATAAGATTTCCTTTTGAGAAATGCATAGGACAAATTTAGAGATATGGAAAATAATTCCAAATTATTTTCATCATCAGTACATGTATGTCAGTTTCTTCACAAGTTATATTTCATCATATGCTTCATGAATGGATTTCTGGATCTTCAACGTACACTTTAGATCACAGTTCTTATTGGTTTATTTTAATTTTTGAGTTTCATCAGGTACATGGTTCAGGTTTTAGTCATTGACCATACATGTACTGCACCGTTTGTTCTGTTTGATCGTGAAGCTAAACAATTTATTCACAAATCTGCAGTCGAATTTCTTTATATTGTTCACAGGAAGGTGATGATTATTCATTTCCTCAAGAGTTAGATGTGTAAGAGTTAGATGTGTTGGTGAAAAAGAAACTTTTGTTCAAGATTCAAGTTTCAGAATTCAATCTCAATCAAATACTATTCGAATTTTATTGGGTTTATTTTAAGTTAATATGAACTTGGATACCACAGTTATTTTTACATAATCAAAGTTAAACTTTTGAGAACTTTGGGATCATTTTGGGCAAAAAGTAAGTTTAGGGTATTGAGGTTCAATTGGTATAAACTTTGTGATATTAAACTGAAATAACTCTTTGTTTTATTTTAGTTCCTTCTATCAAGGTTTGACAACAGTAATTATATATATCCTATTAGATTATTTTAATGATATTAATGCTCTTTTTCTTGCAAGCAAATTAACTATTTTTGTTGATAAAAATCCTTATGGTTTGATGATGTTCTTAAATTGCAATCATATACAATTTTCTTACACGGCCTTTATTTGATTTAGGTATTACATTGCCTCTTAATTTCGTCAGGTGGATGTTATACCCCCCTTATATGATTGTTATTATATGTTCTTTGTTTTTTGACATTTCTCTTTTATTTTACCAATTTCTTTGGAAAGTTATCAATAGTTTAAATATTGATATGACTCGCAGAAAATGTTCAAATATTATTTTCCCATGTTGACATTTTTTCAAACCTTTCATTTTTTTCAATTTTTTTAAGTTTATCCATTTTTGGTACTTTTTTGACATTTCTCTTTAATTTTGAATTTTTTTACCTTATAAATAATAAAATAACTTCCATCATATTTCTGAATACCGTTTTTACACATTTATATTTTTTAAACTATATATGATCTTAAATTGATTCAAGTTTTCTAAACTTTCTAATTTTCCAAACTATATATGCAACTTAGGTTGTATCATTTATGACTACTTATATATTATTACTGTTTTATTTTGCATTCTTTCACTACATCATTTTTTGTTTATTAAACAAATCCGTGCATCGCACAGGCTTGAAACTAGTGATTATAAGGAGCCATCTTAGACTGAATCTAAGGATGCACCTCTCGGTGCATGGATTGAGCTGTTTCAATGGATATAGGCGTCAAAAATTACCCACGGATTCCCGCACACGGCTCGAGACAGAGAGAAGACGATGAACGTCACTATCCGACTCACAGAAGCTTAATTGATGTCGATAAACACATGAAGTAAGTCGACGAACCGTGTGAAGCAAAGGAACTGCAGAATAACGAAGATACGAACTGATCGTGAGCTACGCTTCACTTACGAAAAACAAAACGTCTCTCTATCCCGTCTACTCCATGCAGGCCCGGCTCTAGAGGAGTGCGAAGTGAGCGATCGCACAGGGCCTCTAAAAATTGGGGGCCCCAAATTTTTTTTTAATCTCTCTTTCCCTGATTCCCCGATTCCCTCCTCAAAAATCTTCCCTCGTGCTTCCCCCTGCCTCTCTCACTTCCTCATTCTCACTCTCTCCCTTCAAAAGAAACCCAAATCCCCAGCTCTCTCTCCCTCCGCCCGTTTCCCTCGCCGTCAGCCCCCATTCCCTGCTCTGACCACCTCCAGCCCGAACCCCAAGTTCCCGCCGTCGCCAGCTCCACCAACTCCACCCCCGCTCGAGCCCCTCTCCTCCCGAGCTTCCCAACTCACTACCGACCAAGCCCCACTTGTGGAGGCCCCCCAAATCGCGCCAAATCCCCCAAATCCCCTACCCAGCCGCCCCCAAAATCGCGCAGAACAGAGCGAAATTTAGGGTTTTTTCTTTTTCCTTTTTCTTCGATTTTTCGCTCATAGTCATAGATCTCTCCTTCTTCTTCTTTCTCTTCGAAGTGGTGGTAGCAGAAGCGCGCTCTGAGTCAAACTCCGCCGTTCGCTGCCGTCGCCATTCCGTTAAACTGCTGCCAGTGCTCACCGTATTCTCAGATTTGGGTGCGGATCTCGTTGGATTCGAGGAAGCTGCGGAGGAGAGTATAGGCCGGTCCTTCTCTTTCTTCCAGCGATCGCTTAGCTTCTCTTCGAGATCTCAAAGCTGGCTGTTAAGCCCCAAGAAGAGGGCAAGTTTTCAGATCCTAAACCCGTTAAGCAGGCAAAAGTTAGTACGGAACCCGTTAAGGAGGTGCCGGCAAACCTGAGCCGACTCGATCCGGTGACAAGAGTTATTGGCGGAGTGAGGCAGCGTAAGTTGTTTTGATTTCTTTGATTTTGTTTTTCATTTTAATGCTGAGCTAGTAGAAGTGATAATTTTCTCAATTTTTCCATTACACCGATATTCTTTGTCTTAGAAATGTGCCCAAAATTCTTTTACATATTTTCCAAAATCACATGATTATCCAAATTTAATCTTTCTAATGAATAAAGGACACCATAAATATTGAAACCATGGGAATTTAACGCTGTTAACTGTTGTAGAAGTGTTTGCAGTTTGCACTTACAATATTTATGACATGTTATCAATCTTGTCCATTTTTCATGCGGTTGTACTTAATTGTCATAAAAATTTTCATATTGGTATGATGGGCTTAGATGATGATGACGACGACGATAAAGAACTTATTTGATTTAGACGAGAAACCGCATTGTAACTAGAATTTATAATAGTTTGGTGGTTTTTACATTCGGACTTTGTTATAGTTTTGCTAACTGTTAGAAGAAATCCTTAATCCATTGCAGTTGGAAACTAATTTTGAAAAACTTAAGTTATTTTAACGCGTTGTGATTCATCAATGTCAACTATCTTGAAGCTTGTGGGGACGAGTTGTGGGTTTGATTATGGGTGAATTCTATGCTATGCATCTAATTTATGAAATTATTTTAACGCATCCAATCTCCCATTTTCTCACTTCCCCCCTCTTTTTTCAGCTGGACGGAAGATCAAGGTCGGAATCAACATTGAGTTTCTTTATGTATTTTATTTTTTTAATTTTTATTTTCATCTTAGTGAGTGATTCTATGCTTAGATCAGTTATTTGAATGGTCATCTCGTTTATTTTTGGAATTCTAGGCTGAGATCGCTCTTGTAAATTGTTGTTTTGTTTTGTTTTATTTTTTGGCTAGGATTTGGAAGGATCGGGCGATTGGTTGCCAGAGTGATTCTCCAAAGCGAGGATGTTGAGCTCGTCGCCGTCAACGACCCCTTCATCGGCACCGATTACATGGTATATATAAATTTTTACATCTATTGATGAATTTGTTTCCGTTGCTTGATTTTCGATCATCTGATAGATCCAGCGTTAGATTAGCATCAGATCTGTTTGTTTTTTATTATGTGATCATGTGATTTATATGCTTTAACTTTACTTGTGTGATCTGTGCTAAATAGAATTTGGAGGTGCCTTGTGTTTACTTTTCGCACAGGGCCCCTAAAATCTCAGAACCGGCCCTGATTCCATGTATGATTTAACCATGGGAGCCTGTAGATCTGCTCGTCGGTTTTCATATGTACTTTGAATCGCGTAATTCCGAGTTCGGATGACGAAGATACGACGAAAACGGACGGGACGCACGAAACAATGCCCCGGGCCTTGGCGGAGACACCGCGAGTGTCTCGGTCAAGGCCGAGACACCGCGGGTGTCCGCAGGCTCCAAAAAGTCATTTTACGCAGTTTTAAGCCGTTTTTCGACCGTTAATCACCTGAATTTGTTTCAACTGATCCAATGTCATCCAAGAACGCGATAAAGTGGTTATAACTCGAGGATAAGATTAAATCATTCGTTCTTATCCGAAAACATAGGTCCTGAAGCCTATAAATACAGTAGTAGGAATGAGCGGTGATCCTTACAAACGCATGAAGTAATCAAATAATAAAGTAGCCACATGCAGTGATCCTTACAAATTTATAATTAAATATCGAAATATTAAAGTGATCCATCATATGCCGTGAGCCTTACAAATTTATAATTGAATATTGAAACATCAAAAGGTTTGCAGCTCAACGTTCCTGCATATTGATGGCACTTAAAAACATGTCCATGTGAAAAATTTGTGGCATCTCAAAGTTAATTATTGAAGTGGCCACACTTCATGGCCCCACATAGTTTCAAAATTATTGAATTGAAATTTTTATAATTGATTTCTAATAAAACTGGTATATTTTAGCCAGCAGCTTTGGTACGGCACACTCCCAAACAGTAACTTTGGGGGTGTGTGAGGACTAAATTGCCCTTCTCCCACCGGACAGCCAATCCGGTGGATAATTAGTTTTTCTGTCAACAAAAGGGCATTTTCGGCAATCCAACTCCCAAAATTACTGTTTGGAAGTGGATATAGCAACCGTGCTTTGGTACTCAACAAAAATAAAATTTAGAGTTCGAAGGACGCAAATAGTAATTAACACCACCAATTTCTGTTATCTCACTTGCAGAAGAAGCGGCTGCGACCAAAAAGGGAGTTCAGAACCCACAATCGTAGTTATTGTGTCTTTAAAGGCTACTTGTTAACTCAAAAGGGCAAAAACTCTTCCGTCTTTTCGTTTGATCATTGTTTGAATAACCCATGGCCATGACCGTCAATTTAACAACTCAATTGTCTCTTGTAGCGGAATCACAGCTAGAAATTATTATCATGCACTACTCTTTCGTTTTTACTGTAAATTGAAAAATATATAATATTTTGCTAATTGATCCAACTGATCAGCCCACGCTCCTTTCATCCTTGCATCAAATACCCCAGTGGATCCGTCGTCCTCTTCATCTGGACATTAGTTGTCTGATATTCACCGGGGAAGTTGACATCCACTAGAAATCCAGCGAGCACGCGGATGAGGATTCCTATAAAATCAAATAAAAGTTAAATAAAAATTCTTTTTTGAGGATGCAAGCAAGACTCTGTATTTTATAGTGGTTTCGTAAAAAAAACCATTTTTTCACACACTGCATACCAAGTGGTTTAAACGGAGAACTCTGATATGAGTATACCCATCTATAAACCTTCAGATGTTGTTTGACATAGGGTTAATGGAGAAGTTAATGGAGAAAGTATTAAAGAGAATAATTTAGTTAACCCGTTACGATGAGTTAAAAACAATTAAGAGTATTACTTGGATCAGATAGTTAAAATAAAATGTTAACTTGGTGGTGTTTGACAAGTACAAAAGGACTAATGATGTAATTTTGCCAAGTTTTTTTTTTAAATAACAGATTTAGCTTTAATCAAAAAGAGAAAAAAATCACTAATATTCGTGCAAAAAAGTAGTCTCTCAATACAAATACATACCAAATTAGTTACTGTACATATTAATAATTTGAAAAAAGAAAGTTTTCTGCGGAGCTTTCAATAGGTACGATGTAAATCTACAATGCAAATTGTTACAAATTTATAATGTTACGTTACAGAGCCGGCCTTGAGCTAGGGCCACCAGGGCTACAGCCCGGGGCCCACAGCTGAGGGGGGCACTAGGGGTGAGCAAACTATTGGGTGAACTAACGTCATTCGTATTCCACAGGCCCCACAGATGTACCCCATGATAGGATTACAGCTCATAGCCTGTCATCGCCTCTTCTTCACCCCTAGGCTGGCTCAGCTAATTTCCCATCAACCCACGTTACCCACTGCCTCTTCTTCACCAGTTCAACTCATCTCTTCCTTTACTAGATTCTTCTCTCTCTCTCTCTCTCTTTCTCTCTCTCTCTCTCTCTCTCTCTCTCTCCCCCCCCCCCCCTCTAAAATTATTCGACGGTTTGTATTGCGCCAAGGTCGCTCCTTGATGCTGGATTTCCAGATTTTTTCATGATTCTCCATTTGGGTATTTCTCAAAATTCTCTGAAATTCTTTATTTTTAGATTAATAGATTGAATTGGGGAAACTGCTTGAAGTTTTTGGAATGTTGGTTTTTGAAAGTAGCTTTGAATGTGTATGATTTTTGAATGTTGATTCTTTATTCTCTGAAATTCTCAAAATTCTCTGAAATTGTGTATGAGCTCTGAAATGTTGATTTTTGAATCTTTATCGCTAAAATTTGCATCAAAAACAAAAGATAAAGATAAAAGAGGACTCTGGACTTAACCTGAAGAGGACTCACCTGGTGAAGTATGGCGTGGCAAAACTTGTGAACAGAGAGATCCGCATCCTTGATCGTTGAGCCTTCCATTGGTTGCTCTGATGTTGGAGGAAATTTTGGGGATTTTTCTCTTGGGTTCGTTCTGATTAAAACCCTAGAGCAGCATAGCGCGAACACAATGTTATTGATTTCGTACGGGTGACATTCTGTCCCGACCCATCCCAATTTTGTATTTGCTAATCACGTCCAAGTTGTTGATTTTGTCTAATTTATTCCAAAACGTAACTCTTGTTAAAATTTTAGTAGTGTTGTTGAACTTCCTTTGATAACTCATTAACTCTTGATTTTATGGTTCAGTATTTAATCTAAACTTTTGTATCAGGATGCTCTTGATTAAGCCCCAACTCTGACCTCGTGGGGTTCGACTGGACTGATAGGCAGACATTTTCTTTAAAGGTACTTTTTTTTAAGATAACATATAGAATTTAGATGTATAAATTTTGTAAATTGTAATACATATCTTTTTAACTTTTTCTTATTGGGTTTTGTCCCATTGGGTTTTCCCCAACCAAGGTTTTAATGAGACCCCAAAGTGTTTTTCCTCGTCTTTTCTAAAATCTTATAATTTTAATAAAATTAATTAATTGATAATTTATTTATTTATTTATTTATTTTGTATAAAGGGCACATTTGAGAAAATTTGCCCTGGGCCTTAGAAAACCCCGGACCGGCTCTGTTACGTTAACAAGAACAAGAGAGCAAACAGAATGAATTGAAATAATTAAATAATAAAGTAGCCACGTGCAGTGATCCTTACTGTTGTAAATATAAATACAATGAATGTGGACATTACTAGAAAAAGTCTCTTCACCTACTTATGACTTTTAGTATTCTCTTCCACATCTATATAATGTAATCCATGGAAGACAAAATGTATAGAGGAATGATGAAGATGAATAAAATGAGATGATCACTTTCTCCCTATCTCTTCTCTTGTCTATTTACATTTATATTTCATGTTAGATTCTTACTTATGATATGTGATGTATGTAGATATAACAACAAGATTACAACACGTTATCAGCACGAGTGGCTCTAGTCGGTTCGTGATCATCGGTTCGTAGTAATAGATTTTTAGGTGTACATTTTCTGTAAGGTAATAATATATTCGACCTTTGTCTATTTACATAGTATCAAACTTTCCATCGAATGATTATGTCCAGTATAATGTGCAATTCTTTGGTTTGTTTTGTTGCGCGCAGCGAAAATTTCGGCAGCACTTCGGCAGCACAACAAGAGAGTTAGGTCGCAATAAGAATTCTTGTTTCTTAAAGGGAATAAGAATCTGAAGCCTATATCCTATCAAAGTAGGATATTAGCTCTTCCTCTCGTCAGCTCTAGGACTGCGCGTCGAGGGAACCTAAAAGGCTATTACAAATCACACAAAAGGCAGTACAACCAATTTTACGTGGTTCGGCAAATTGCCTACGTCCACGGGGCAAGGAGGGGGGAGATCTACTAATAGAGGGAGAGAATACAACTAGGGTTTACAATCACTCTCAATCTAAACCCTCACACAAAAACTCTCAAATCCCTCACAAATATCTCTCACAAAAGAAAACAATCTGCAGCAAAATACCAATTTTGATCTGGTACTTTTTCTCTGCCGAAAAGAATCCCCAGCCAAAAAAAAAAGAATTTCTCCCGCAGCCAAGCACTGTTCCCTCTGCCTGCAGCCGCAATAAAACAAAACAAATCTCCTTGCGCACACAATGCCCTAGGCAATGAATAGTATATATAGGCTGCGATTAACAAAAGCGGGTGGGCCTTTGGGTCCGCGTTCATGCGTGATTGCTTCACGTGGGTTTTGTTTCACGTGGGTGGCCCCACGTCCCACTCCTCCCACTTCGTTCACAATTCTCCACCTCGGTGAAGTTTTCCCAAAACTGAACCGACACCAAAGCATCCAAATGTCCCACTTGTTGTGACCAATGCGAACTCAATCCACAACAAGTCGAGAACCCGAACGAGAGTCCAAACAATCTCACCCCCATCAAAATCAACTAATCCAAACCGGCTGCATCTGAAAGACTGCCTACGTATCCTCTTGCCCAAGGAATCAAGCCGGACGTAGTTCACCCAAATGACCGCCAACGGCCTCAACAATCACGAATATGCAACAAGCTTCGACAATGATCAAACTTGTTGCTCGGAACCACCTTAGTGAGCATATCGGCCGGATTATCCTTCGTGTGGACTTTCACAATCTCCACATCGCCATCTTCAAGAACATCCCGAACGAAGTGATAACGAACATCGATGTGCTTCGTCCGCGTATGAAAAACCTGATTCTTCGCCAAATAGATAGCACACATGCTATCATAATGTATAGTGACGGACATCTGCGATATACCAAGTTCCTCCAAAAGTCCTCGAAGCCAAATAGCCTCCTTCACAGCCTCCGTAACTGCCATATACTCTGCCTCCGTCGTAGACAAAGCCACCGTCGACTGTAAGGTGCATCTTCAACACACCGGCGCACGGGTCAAAGTAAACACATACCCCGTCGTAGACCGGCACTTATCCAAATCCCTGGCATAATCCGAATCAACATAACCAATGCATAGCTGCCCACCTGTAGTGTCCCGCTCATAAACCAAACCAACATTGAGCGTACCTCGAATGTACCTCAAAATCCATTTCACAGCGTCCCAATGACCCACTCCTGGATCGTGCATGTATCTCGATACCATGCTCACTGCCTGTGACAAATCCGGTCTCGTACATACCATCGCGTACATCAAGCTCCCAACCGCGCTCGCATATGGAGTCTTCGACATCAACTCACGATCTTCAACTGACTTCGGTGAAAGACCAGCTGAAAGCTTCAAATGGGCTCCCAATGGTACACTAACTGGCTTCGTATCCATGCTAACATGGAATCACTGTAGAACCTTCTTCAAATAAGCCACTTGTGTCAAACAAATTCTGCCATTCTTCTTGTCTCTGCCGATCTCCATCCATAGAATGTGCTTCGCCTCACCCAAGTCCTTCATCTCAAACTCATTTGAAAGCTGAACTTTTAACTCATCTATAGCCGACCTGGAACTAGATGCAACCAACATGTCATCGACATAAAGTAACAAATAAATGTACGCACCTCCTTTTAACTTGCGAAAATATACGCAAGGATCAAACTGGCTCCGAGTGTACGAATGACCAATCATAAAACCATCGAATCGCCTATACCACTATCGAGGAGACTGTTTCAAACCGTATAGCGATTTCTTTAATCTACAAACCAACTTATCTTTCCCTACAGCTCGGAATCCCAATGGCTGAGTCATATATATTTCTTCATCAAGATCACCATGAAGAAATGCCGTCTTCACATCCAACTGATCTAACTCCAATCCATACTGTGCCACCAAAGCTAGCAGAATTCGAATCGAAGAGTGCTTCACCACCGGAGAGAAAACCTCATTATAATCTATTCCTTCCTCCTGTGCATAGCCTTTCGCAACCAACCTAGCTTTGAATCTCAATGGAGTGCCTTCAATGCCCTCCTTCTTCGTGTATACCCACTTGCAACCAATTGCCTTCCGCCCCTTTGGAAGCTCAACAAGCTCCCATGTATCGTTCTTATGAAGAGATTCCATCTCCTCCTGCATAGCCACCTACCACGAATCAGCCTCCGAACTCTGCTCGGCCTCTCTGAATGTAGTAGGCACCATCTCATCGATACTCTCCACCGGAAGTGCATACGCAACTGTATCGGCATACCGTGCTGGCATCTGTATGTTTCTCCTCTGTCTCCGAACCGCAATAGAATCCTGAACCTGAGCCGTCGGTTCCTGATCCTGCACATTTGTACTCGTATCCTCTGTGTCACCGTCGTGCTCGCCTGGCGTCACCTCAGTCGGCACCTGCATGGATACTGTACCATCTGGATAATGTGGAGCTGCATCGATCTTCACCACCTGCGAATCTCCTCCATCGGGTCGCTCTCCACCTGATGAGAGCTGGGAAGCTTCAAGATAGAAGCCTCATCAAACGTGACGTCCCTACTCAGTACAATCTTCTTATCCACTGGATCCCAAAGCTTGTATCCCTTGACACCACGCTTGAATCCTACAAATATGGCCTTCCTAGCTCGAGGTTCCAATTTATCAGTTCTAACATGATAATATGCAGGGCACCCAAATACCTTGAGCTGGTCATAATCGTGTGCTGGTTTTCCCGACCACATCTCCATAGGGGTTTTCCCCTCAATCGCAGATGAAGGCAGCCTATTAATGAGGTGGCTCGCATATATAAGTGCCTCAGCCCAAAAGATCTTCTCCAAACCACTCTGCGACAATAAGCATCGAATCTTCTCCAGTAAAGACCGATTCAGCCTCTCTGCCACCCCATTCTGCTGCGGTGTATGACTAACTGTGAAGTATCTCTCTATGCCCTCGTCTCGACATAGCTGCTGAAAGGGGTCAGAAGTATACTCACCACCGTTGTCGGATCGCAACGTCTTGATCTTTCTCCCAGTCTGCAGTTCCAATCTCTTCTTCCACTCCATAAACAAATCTAGGACTTCACTCTTCTTCGTCATGGTGTACACCCAACAACGCCTAGAATAGTCATCTACAAAAGTGACAAACCAATGTCGACCACCAAGTGATGCAGTCTTGGTGGGACCCCAAACGTCTGTGTGCACGTAGTCCAGGATGCCCCTCGTCTGATGAATGGCAGTCCCGAACTTTACCTTCGTCTTCTTGCCAAGAACACAGTGCTCACAGAACTCAATCTTCCCACTCTTGGCTCCCTTCAATAGCCCCTGCTTGCACAATGCTTGTAGTGACTTTTCACCTGTGTGCCCCAATCTATAGTGCCAAAGTCTGCTCATGTCCGCTTCTGAAATAGCCGAAGCAACCTGGCCAATCTCGGTGCTTCCCTTCAGATAATACAAATTTCGATTGCGGACTCCCCTCATCACCACCAATGATCCCTTAGTAACCTTCGCTACAGCGTTTTCAAAAGTCACCTTGAATCCCTTCGCCTCCAAAGCTCCAACCGAGATAAGATTTTTCTTCAGTTGAGGAACAAATCTCACCTCCTTTAACTCACGGACTACTCCATCATGCATCCTAATCCGCACGATACATATCCCACAAACACCATAGGATTGATCATTTCCCATGACAACAACACCCCCGTCGACTTTCTCAAACGATGCAAACCAGTCTCGCCTAGGGGTCACATGAAAGGTAACGCCGGAGTCAAGCATCCAATCTGATGCATCCACATGGTTCACCTCCGGAGTAATCAATAGAGAAAAGCACGAATCATCGGAATCATCGCCTTTCGCAACGTTCACCTCAGTGGCCTTCGGGCCCTTTTTCTTACCATTCTCTTTCTCCTTGAGCTTCGGGCAGTCTCTCTTCCAATGTCCCTGCTCTTTGCAGAATGCACATTGGTTCTTTGCTAATTGGTGACGGCCTCTGGACTTTGACCTTCCTCTATTACCACCTTTCGGATATGGGCTTCTACCTCTCGTCGACAAGGCCTCGCCTGAAGTACTAGCGCGGGAAGTCTCCTTGTCCTTCCTCCTCAAATCGTAGTTGGTCAAAGCGTTAGTCACTTCACTATAGCTGATAGAAGATCTCCCGTTCAACAAAGTGAGCACGAAGGTATCATACTCCTCATCGGGTAAGGAGCCCAACAAAATAATTACCTTGTACTCATCCGATATCTTCTCATCAACATTCGCCAAGTCCGACAACAACTTAGTGTAGTTGTTCACATGAGCCGCTAGCGAAGTGCCTCTGGACATCTGAAATCTGAAGAGTCTTCGCAGCAAGTGAAACATGTTCTCAACACTCTTTGTGAGATACTTGTTGTTGAGAATTTCCCACATCTTCATTGCAGACGTCATCCCAATCACATCATATTTCAGCTCCTGTTCCAAACAGGACCTGATCACCCCACAAGCGTTCCTATTCATTTTCTCCCATACCGCCTCATCATATTTAGGTGGCCTCTCGTGGACCATAATGGTCTCTTCCAAATTCTGAGCGTTGAGCACATCATGTACGTCGCTCATCCACAAACCAAAGTTGATTTTTCCGTCATATTTCACCACACTAATTTTGGTGTTCTGAAAACCAACTTGAACCGTACTCGCCATCGATTTGCTGCTTTCACCTTCTTCTCCCATTGCGAACTAACTCCAAATTGTAGAGAAAGAACAAATTTGATAGAAATTAGGAACCACCCAACTGAACCCTAGATTGGATTCCAAATAGATTTCCTAACCACACGAGGAAAGCGAAAAATCCAACGGCAACTCCTAATGCTATCTCCACCGAAGCCGAGAACTCCAAGAACTAAGCTTCACACAAGAATCTTCCTCCACAAAAAAAACCCTAGATCTGAAATCTGGGCTCTGATACCACTTGTTGCGCGCAGTGGAAATTTCGGCAGCACTTCGGCAGCACAACAAGAGAGTTAGGTCACAATAAGAATTCTTGTTTCTCAAAGGGAACAAGAATCTGAAGCCTATATCCTATCAAAGTAGGATATTAGCTCTTCCTCTCGTCAGCTCTAGGACTGCGCATCGAGGGAACCTAAAAGGCTATTACAAATCACACAAAAGGCAGTACAACCAATTTTACGTGGTTCGGCAAATTGCCTACGTCCACGGGGCAAGGAGGGGGGAGATCTACTAATAGAGGGAGAGAATACAACTAGGGTTTACAATCACTCTCAATCTAAACCCTCACACAAAAACTCTCAAATCCCTTGGTATCAAAAAAAAGAATTTCTCCCGCAGCCAAGCACTGTTCCCTCTGCCTGCAGCCGCAATAAAACAAAACAAATCTCCTTGCGCACACAATGCCCTAGGCAATGAATAGTATATATAGGTTGCGATTAACAAAAGCGGGTGGGCCTTTGGGTCCGCGTTCATGCGTGATTGCTTCACGCGGGTTTTGTTTCACGTGGGTGGCCCCACGTCCCACTCCTCCCACTTCGTTCACATGTTTTTATGTGAATCATGTGATGATCATTCTTCTACTGTTATTTAGTTTCATCGTTTGTTCTTTTATTAAAACTTGCATGTACTATCTTATTGCAAAGCTCTTTTAATTGCAAGTGCGTGCATTTTCTTTACATTATCATTGTTACTCATTAACCTTTTCTCCCATCTAAGTGGGGGTTCCTGACAAATTTATTGATTTAAGAAGACACTGTAGAAAGATTGGAGTGACTGCCCGAATACTAGTTAGTCATAAGTCCCTGGCAAAAGAAACTAAAAACAAGAGAGGAACATGTATATCTAGAAGAAATATTGGTGATGAGGATACCGTACTGGTAACATTGTCTCGGCTTGTGTAGCAATAGTAATTCCATGTAGGCATGCCTATCTTTGACATTTAACTGGTCTGACGATAGTCATATCTGCTACTTTTGTATAAACTATTCTGTTGTATATTGTAGTGCAGATGGCCTTATGTTTATGCTGATCATTTCCATGCCCATGCACCTTGGTTACGCTTGATGTTTGTCTTTCAATGTTCTCTTAGCTGGGAAATAGTTTTGACAATGGGATAAGTTTCAAGATTTGGTACGAGTTAATCATGCTTCTTATTGTCATAGGTCAGAGTATAGTAATATACGGGACTCAAACACATTACCATGTAAAAAAAAATTGTAACTCAAATGTGCACAAATATTCCTTTTACCTTTTTATTTATTATAGGAATAGAAGAAAATTTGAGAAATTTACTAAGTGGTTTGCCCTTTGCAAACAGCCCTAATGCAAGCTTGCATATAAACCATATAATATACATGCATATAAACCATTTATTATATGTTGATTTTATGCAGTCTAGTTTAATACAATTTGCAAATGCACACCTTCTGTTGATTGATCACTTGTCCTAGCTAGAACA
>BQKN01066416.1:952231-965722 GCA_022839385.1 Asparagus kiusianus
GAACGCTTGGGGCCAGTGAAGAAGTCCCAACCAATACAGCATGCTGGGGGTCGCCGCAACCCTCAACACTTGGAGCAAACCGCGGCACCCAAGCGCACAACCTTGCGCATTCAAATACAAGATTCCGCTGAAGATTCACGTCCACGAAGACGCGTTTCGAGGCGTATAACTCTCGAGAGCCCGAAAAAGACAATTATTCCTCAGAAGGAAACGTTGTCATCTGATGACGACAACGTTATACCTGAGAGGTCGTGCCAACACACAATAGCTTGCTCTGACCTCCAAACAGATGAGCTGTACTATCGTGCCGGGGGTACGAACAAATCTAGAAAGAGGAGCCCTCGAAGATTCAGGAATCTATGTCCTTGTTCAAATCTCATTCGGGCAGTACTGTCTGAATGCAACTGTGTAAAGACAGTCCCCGAAAGAGTTTCCGTGTTTGAGAGACTCAGCAATGAAGCGCCAAAGCCAAGGCCCAGGCGTTTCCGAAGAAAAAGAACGATGGTCAAGGACGGTGAACATTCAAGGGTCACCGCCAACATGACCAGCACAGGAACAACGGCTCAGGATAACCCCGAGACGATTCCAGAAACATCCCGACCCAGGACTCGTTTACAATCTGGGGCTATCATTCGCGCAACGTATGGTAGAGTCCGAACAAGAGTACCTTCGGGAGATGAAGAATCAGATGCTGGCTCCGCAGTGGCGTCTGATAATACAGTGTCCAGTGAGGGACAGCCCCGCGAGTCGCTCATGATAAGCGCGGAGCAGGTGGCCAAGATGCTTAAAGATGCCATGGCCAAACAACAAGAAACCTTTAGGTTCGAGATGCAAATGGCCATGCAGAATATGAGAGATATGCATGACCAACAACTTCATGCATTGAGGCACCAACAAGGCGAACCAAGTCAGCCCAACCAGAACAACCTGGAGGAGGAGGGCACAAATGAAGCTCGCAACGCTAATAACCCTCCCATCAATCCAGGGGGTGGTAATGATAATACCAGTGAAGACACAGGTGAAAGCCTAAAAATTAAGAATCTCGAGAACAAAATCAACACATTGATTTCTGCTCAAGAGACCAAAAAGACAGGCATTCCCTGTCCCTACCCAAGAGAGTGGGAATCGATCCCATATCCGGCGAAGTTTAGTCTAATTAACTTCACGCCGTTTAATGGGATGGGTTCACCAACTCAGCATTTGATTTATTTCAAATCGCACTTGGGAGTCATCTCTGGCAATGAGCCTCTGATGGTGCGGTCATTCGTTGGCACTCTTCGCGGAGCTGCCTTCGATTGGTATCGTCGCCTTAAGCCAGGAAGCATAAACAGCTGGGATGACATGGAGTCGAAATTCCTCGCGAATTTCTTCGACGACGACACCGAAATCTCAATCGGGTCGTTGTTTGATGAAAAGCAGAAAGACGGAGAACTAGTCGAGGTCTTCGTCAAAAGGTTCCGGAATAAGGCGATGAATTGTCGGGACCCTATCAGCGAGGAGTTCATCCTCCAAACCTGCCACAACAACCTCTCGCTGGATGTTTTGGAAGCAATGGGCACAGCTCCATCCAAGACATGGAAGGACTTGAAGGTCCGAGGCGAGCAAGCTGAGAGATTCCTCAGGAGGAAGAAGGCGGAGAGAGGCCAACCGGCTGCAAACCCTCCGAAGCAGAACTTCAACCAGAAAGGAAAAGGTAAAGCTCAGGTTAATGCTGTCGATGCTAACCAAACCTTTCAATTGCAACCTCAGCAGCAGCAGCAGCAGCAGCAACGAGCTCCACAGCAATCGCAGCCACATTGGCAGCAGCGGTCTCAGAAGCAAAAGTCTTCGGAGCCGAGGTTTCCCAAAGTCTACTCCTTCAAAGATGACGAAGTTCCCGGCATCTTCAAATATCTGTTGGAGAACAACAAGATCCAGCTGCCGGCGATTGTGGATCATGAAGGGGCCACTAAAGTGACGGACCCGAGGTACTACGCGTATCACAGAGCGGTCCATCACCCTACGAAGTCCTGCTATCACCTCAAGGACAAGATCCAGGCGTTGATCGATGTAGGAGTTATAACTCCGAAACCGGCCAAGAATGTGGGAGCAAATGCAGTGTCCATCAGTTTTGGATCGGTGCCTACAGATTGGTTCGAGCCTAAGCGCGTCACCAAAGTCGGGATGAAGACGGTGAACGACGATCCGCACGGACAGCGCCAAAAGGGACTCGTGCCACACACAGCTCCAAACGGTGAAATTCTCTGGGTACACCCCGACCTAATTGGAGATGAACAATGGGCTGGATCGTCATCCAAGAAGAAGTCCAAAGGGAAAGGGAAGTCTTGTTATGGAGTCTCTGCTATCCCGGGAGAAGATGATGAAAGGATCACCGCTTTTCCACTCTCTGACGAGGAACAGGAAGTCTTTGCGACCCGAAGTGGGAATCAGTACCACTTCAACTATCCGTCACATAATGAACAAGCAGCTAAGCTAGGGGTGACAAAACAGGGTCCAGCCAAGACTATCACAGAGATGGGGGTGATCCCAATTCCCAAACCAGCTGAAGATGTTCGACGACAGCCGGTTGACAAACAGAAGGAAAAGAGGCCCGAGGAGGTACAGAATCCGAAGCAGTCTCGTTTCAGTCGTCCGATTGGAAAAGACAAACCAGAGAGTTCAAAAAACCCTCGCGTCTTCGACATTATGGCTCAGCTAGCTAACATTCCAGCGCGGATAACATTGTACGAGCTGTTGCGGTTATCCAAGGAGACTAGAGAAGCCTTGCAGGAAGCCTTGGCAGATTCAGAAGTGTTCCTCACAAGGGTCAAACCAGTTCCTGAAGAACTGGATATGCTAGCCCAACAGTGCAATGTGGCAGCTAAGAACATTCCCTGCATCACCTTCACCAAAGAGGATATGCAGACGAAGAATTCAAACCACGATCGGCCCCTGTACTTCGTCGGGTACATTGGCTCCAGCGAAGTCAACCGAATCCAAGTAGATCCGGGTTCCGCTGTGAGTATTATGCCACTTCGACTGATGCACAGCCTTGGCATTCCAGTCAGCAAGTTGGCGTCTACAGGCACAGTCATATACGGATTCAACACCAGCGGGTCAAGACCTTTGGGTAAAATCCGGATAAAGTGCCAAATGGGCGATTTAAAGACGGAGGTCACGTGCTACGTGATTGATGCTGAGACATCCTATAACTTACTATTGGGTCGGCCTTGGATCCATAGTAACGTTATAGTCCCCTCCACTCTACATCAGTGTTTGAAATATGTCGACACTGATGGAAGAGTTAGGACGGTGGTCGCGGATAAGCAACCATTCAAAGGGTATGAGAATTATTTCACAGATTCTCTCCTTTATGGTAATGAATCCGACACGGAACCATCGATCCAAGGCACGGACAGCGGAGAAGAAGCTGACTCCGAAGCCGGATTCGATTACAATGGTGGTTTTGTTTTTAATGACATTGTACCCTTTGTAATCAATCTCGACGACGAACAGTCGTCAGATGGCGGTTGTAACTGGCAACTTGCCGAACCTGAAATAAATAATGGTTTAGAGTACTCCTTGTCTTTTGATGATGTGATAAAGGGATTGTATGATAATTCCGAATTGTGTATGCCGCTCCGATCGTCGTATGTAACGAAGAAGCGTCTCCAACACTCTTTCGGAACAACTCAGATTATTCCCGCCAAAATAGAGGGACAAAAAGAAGTGATCTTCGGTAAAGGAGAAAGTCGTCCGGTGCCAGATCATTTCCTAAGAGAGGATGAAGATTGTGACAAATCTGGTTTACATCTATCTAAGTACAGTCCAGAAGCCCGCAAGCTCATGGAAAGACAAGGATATGATTTCACACTCGGAGAAGGTCTGTACTTCGATCGAGGTTCCCGTGTCCCAGTCAAAGCGGCATATGTACCAAAGGGTAAACCGGAGGGCTATTATCGTCACAAGAGGGGCTTAGGCTACGTTTCGTCAGATGACGAATGTGGCTGGCAGATCATCGATCAAATTGCTAACAAAGCCAAGGATCGATACTTGCTAGATTCGTCAGCTGAAGACTCCGACACAAGTTTGGGAGAAATGTTCAAGGCCTTAATGTCGAACATGACTACGGCTGATCCATCTACAATGGAGGACGACGATCAAATGCAAACGTGGGAGGACCCATGGGTTCATCACCTGAACATGCAATATGGTGATAGGTTCGAACAGAGAGAGCCACCCACCGAAGACGAGGTAGTCCAAATCAATATGGGCGATGAAGACAATCCAAAGCCCATATTCATCAGTGGTAGTCTCCCATCAGATGAAAAGGAGGAATTAATTGCCTTGATCAGAGAATATATCGACGTCTTCGCCTGGAACTACGAAGACATGCCAGGGCTCGATCCCAATGTGGTAATGCACCGCCTCGACATCAAGCCGGATGTCAAACCTGTCAAGCAACAGCAAAGACGGTTTCGTCCGCAGATCATGGAAGCCATCGAGGCTGAAGTTAAAAAGTTGATCGACTCAGGATTTATCCGGGAAGAACAACATCCAGACTGGTTAGCCAATATCGTTCCAGTCATGAAGAAGAATGGCAAAATCAGGATTTGCATCGACTTCAGGAATCTGAACGAGGCATGTCCAAAAGATGATTTTCCTCTCCCAATCACGGACGTCATTATCGACAATACGTGCGGATTCGAAAGAATGTCCTTCATGGACGGCTTTTCGGGGTATAATCAAATCAAGATGCACCCGGATGACGAAAAGCATACGGCATTCAGAACGCCCCTCGGTATCTTCTGCTACACGGTGATGTCGTTTGGTCTGAAGAATGCAGGTGCCATGTACCAACGAGCGATGACTAAGATTTTCCAGAAACACCTCAGGAAAACAGTTGAATGCTACGTTGATGATTTGGTGGTGAAAAGCCGCAGCAAAGAAGATCACATTAAGGACTTGAGAACAATGTTTGATCTCATGCGGAGTCATCAATTGAAGATGAATCCCACAAAATCCTTCCTCGGAATGTCCAGCGGAAAATTCCTTGGATTCGTCGTTACCACCAAGGGTATACACATCGACCCAGACAAGGTAAAGGCAATAAATGAATTGCAACCCCCGAAGAACCTAAGGGAACTCAGAGGATTGCAAGGGCGTCTGGCGTATATCCGGAGATTCATTTCAAATCTTTCTGGGAAGTGCCAACCATTTTCGAAGCTAAACAAGAAAGGCGTATCGTTTATTTGGGACGATGCTTGCCAGAAGGCATTCGAAGATATCAAGGCATATCTAATGAATCCACCTGTTCTTGTTGCACCAAAATCAGGTAAACCGTTCTTGATTTATATCAAGGCGATGAACCATTCGATAAGTGCTTTATTAGCACAAGACGATGATAATGGTCACGAACAGGCAGTTTATTATCTAAGTCGGACCTTGATAGGCGCCGAGTCTCGATACCCGATGATCGAGAAAGAATGTCTTGCATTGGTGTTCGCAGTACAGAAGATGCGACATTACTTGGTGGGCCAGACGATTTACGTCATTGCCAATGTTAATCCGGTACGGGTGTTCATGACTCAACCAGGTTCGATGAATTGGCGGTTGGCAAAGTGGGCCCTTCTTTTGTCCCAGTATGATCTACACTTCAAACAGCAGAAGTCGGTCAAAGGACAGGCGATTTGTGATCTCTTGGCGGCAAGCCCGACAACAGATACGGTGGAAGTATACGATGATTTGCCAGATGAAACCCACGAAGTTAATACCACGTCACACCAACAAGTATGGCAGTTATACTTTGATGGTGCCTCGAGAGCAGTCAATAAAGCAGTGACTCCGGGATGTCCTAAGGTCACCTCTGGAGTTGGAGTTGTCTTAGTTTCCCCAGGGAAGCACGTGATACCTCGAGCTTATTCGCTGACGAGTCCATGCTCTAACAACGTAGCCGAGTATAACGCACTCCTCATAGGGCTCAGTTTCGCCAAAGAGCTGGGGGTCGAATATCTCGAAGCCTTTGGGGATTCTCAACTAATTATCAACCAAGTTCGTGGGGAATATGAAGTCAGAAACCCAGATCTGATTCCATACCACCAGGAGGCCATCAGAGTGGCAGATTCTTTTGAAGAATTTTACATTGAGTATATCCCGCGTCTTCAGAACGCTTATGCAGATGCACTGGCAGCACTAGCAGTATCACTCGCGCAACCGCCCGAAACTGAACTGCTAGTCACAGTAAGATCACACCAACTCTGCGTACCCATATACGATATGGATATTGAAGAGGAGGATGATAAAAATGAGAATGCCAAAGAGGTGAACTCAACCCAAATCGGGTCTGAGCCCCGAGATTGGCGTTTTCCCATTATTGACTACGTCCAATATGGCATTTTGCCAGAGGATGTAAAAGAAAAAGAATCTATCCGCCGAAGAGCACCACGGTTCTTTTACAATACCGAGACCCGTACGCTGTATCGCCGGGGGTACGATAACTTGCTTCTCCGATGCCTTTCGAATGAAGAAGCAAAAGAAGTTCTTAAGGAAGCACATGAAGGAGAATGCGGTGCGCATCAGCCTGGTCCCAAGCTGTATGATCGAATCAGAAGAATGGGATATTTCTGGCCAACAATGGTTCGTGACGCGATTGAGTACGCTCGAGAATGTCACGCTTGTCAAGTACATGCAAACTATATGCACCAACCACCGGAGCGGTTACACACGTCAACCACGTCCTGGCCATTTGAGACATGGGGTATGGACATTGTCGGTCCTATCTTTCCTCCTTCAGTAAAAGGTGATCGATTCATCCTCGCTATCACCGACTACTTTTCAAAGTGGGCTGAAGCCATTCCGCTTAAAGAAGTAAAGACGAACAACGTCATCAACTTCATCAAGCATCACGTCATATACCGACATGGCGTGCCGAGGCGGATCATTCATGACAACGGTCCGCAATTCATAAGCAACGCCTTCATCCGGTTCTGTGACAAGTTCAAGATCCAAGATGTTTCGTCAACACCTTATTACCCTGCCGCTAACGGATTAGCTGAGGCTTTCAACAAGACGATCATCAAGATCTTATCAAAACTTGTGAAAACCAACAAACGGGATTGGGACGATAAACTCGGCGAAGCGCTCTGGGCTTATCGTACTACCATACGCACACCTACGGGAGCTACTCCATATTCGTTGGTCTACGGATGCGAAGCTGTGCTACCATTGGAGATTCAAATTCCCTCCCTTCGGATTGCTCTCGCAACAGAGATGACAGCCGAAGAGCAGCATCAGAAGCGTCTCGAGGAACTCGAAAGGCTGGACGAAAAGCGCTTGGAAGCTCAACAACACATCGAGTTCTATCAAGCAAGGATATCCAGAGCCTTCGACAAAAGGGTTCGTCAAAGAAGCTTCAAAGAAGGAGACTTGGTCCTCGCTGCGCGCCGACCGATAATCCTCACCTCTAAGAAGAAAGGTAAATTCGAACCTAAGTGGGAAGGACCGTTCATAATAGACACAGTCTATTCGAACGGTGCTTACCGCTTAATTTCTTTAGAGGGTAACAGGCAATTAATGCCAATAAATGGGAAGTTTTTGAAAAAGTACTATCCCTAGTACGTTCAGGACAACTCATTTATCGGGAAGTTCCTCGAAGAATATTACATTTAATATGCTAGAGGATAACCCAATTTTATTTTTACCACCAAAATCCCTCGCTGATCAATTTCAATTGACAGTGAGTCCACCAAAAAGGTTCACTCTCAGTTCGGAGTCCCCTTTCGATGAACGAAAGAACTCCATTTCTTTTCTCTTGGGTTCAACCTTTTTATGGTTGTAACTGAAGTTGAAATTTCTCTTCGATAAACGAAGAACTCATCTTTCGATCTGATAACCAATCCTATAAAAGGAAAGTTTGTCAGTATCTTCCAGATTCTCGGAGTGGAGATCCCACTTCTAGTTTCCTTCTTGCACTGGAAATAGAATATAAAATTCTTCCTTTCCAGAATCAAGGAATAGAATATAAAATTCTTCCTTCCTTGTTCGGGGAATAGAATATAAAATTCTTCCTTCCCCACACCAACTCCTTTTCCAAAGTTTACCAATTTAGGATTCATCCTAGGTATTTTATCCCGAAACCTAAGCAGGGATAAGTCTGCGCTTAACACGCGCCGCCGGTTAGTTCTTAACCGTTAAAAAGAACACCCGTCCGCATATTCAACATTATGGCAGGTTGTTATTAATAACACCGAAATCCATGCCTCACACTCATGGGGAATTTCATCCTGAATCCTAAGAAAGGATATGTCGACGCCTAACACGCGTCGCCGGTTTGATCTTTACTCGTAGAAAAAGACACCAGAGTATGACTCTGGGGACCTTTATCCCAAAGCCTAAACAGGGATAAGCCAACGTCTAATACACGTTGCTGGGTAGCCTATTCCCATGATAATGGCAAAGCCTACATATTCAAAGTTGTAGCACAAAGTCTAAGGGAGTTCATTCCTTTAGCGCAACGTCACATGCGGAACGGATTAAAACAATCCGCATGTAAGCCCGACTCAAACGGTAGTCGGTAAAAGCACACCAAATCCGTTGAAGGCTGAGGGTTTGCCAAAAATCCTAAGTCAACGTCTCATACACGTTGCTGTTTAGTCTTTTCACAGGAGAAAGACGAAGTCTACGTATTCAATATCGTAGCACTAAAAGAGTTAACTCTTTTAGCTTAACGTAACGTGTGGAACGGATTTAGACAATCTGCACGCTAGCCCGACTCAAACGGTAGTCGGTAAAGGCTAATCAAATCCGTTAGAGGCTGGGGGTTGGCCAAAAATCCTAAAGCCAACACCTAACACGTGTCGCCAGGTAGCCTATTCCCGTAACAATGGCGAAGTCTATGTATTCGACATCATAGCACGAAGTCTCAGAGAATTCAATCTCTGAGCGCAATGTTACATGCGAGCGGATTTAAATAAATCGCATGCTAGCCCGACTCAAACGGTAGTCGGTAAAGGCATATCAAACCCGTTGATGGCTGAGGGTTTGCCAAAAATCCTATGAATATTGTGGTCAATCATTTCAAACGGAATGACGAATCATAATAAAGATAAAAAGGAGATTCACTAAAAGAGTCAAAAGTCAAAGTACACAGCAGATAAAATCAAACATCAAGCCCGTGGCTAAAAATCTGCTGACTGAACTTAGACAGCTTATCATCATAAGCTTGAATAAGCTCAGCCCTAATCGACTCCTCAGTGGCGGCCGAAGTCTTCGCAGCAGTCTCTTCTGTCTCGGATAGCTTCTGCTTCAAAGACTTCAACTCATCGGACAAAGCCGTACAGGTCTGCTGGTCCTGTGCTTCTGTCATCTGAAGAATGCCAAAAGTCTCCTCTTCTTCGCGGAGTTCTTTTCTAAGCTGATCTATCTTGGTCCCACAAGAAGTAATAGAAGAGCGGAGCTCGGCAAGTGAAGATAATCTGGTAGCAAGGCCGGTCTCAACCCGGGCTACTCGGTCTCGCTGCACCTGAACCTCAAGACTAGCAAGAAGCTGAGTCTCGCGCAGTGACTGTAAATGGGTCTCCAGCTCAGCAGCAATGAAGGAAGAGGCTCCGGTATCTCGAAGCTCACGAAACATCTGAAGCTCATGCTCTAGGCAATCGATATCGTCAACTATGGCCTTCGCCAAATCTGGGTATCCTGCTTCCCTTATCAAGTTGATTCTGGAATTAAGTAGAGGTTTAAACTGGTGAAGTGAAAGTCCATCGTGAAAGAGCTTGCCGATCATAGCATTCACAAAGGAGAAGAAGGAACGAACGTCTATGCAGATGACGACCTTGTCAGGATCGTCGTCAGATAACAACTCCTTCACTAAGACATGAAGACGAGAAGAACGCCCTACACAAAAAAGGGAGAATTCCGTCAAAAGTCTTAATAAAAAAAAAGGAATAACACTCTTCAATGAGTTAACTTATACCTTCTTCCCCTTGATCCGCTGGGGGTAGTGGTGGTGTAACGGCTGCAGATGTATCAACTGGCGGAGTTGGTCTCGCAGCTGGCTCGACAGGGTCTTTCTCAACAAAAGCTCCTGCCAGATCCAAAACGGAATTCGCAGAGGCGTTACATTATAGTTGCATTAGTCAAAATTGGCTAGTCCTATAATTAACTCAGAAAGAAGCACATACCTTCAAAGGAACCATCCTCAGGGTTTTCAGCGAAGGCGGGCTCAGAAAACATGTCTCCAGGTAGCTGATCCTCAATCTGAGGTGAGCTATATATGTAGCGCATCATAGGAGTGTCCGCAAACAAGCTTCCCTCGTCGAAGTCATCGATGGAGAACTCTGACAGAAGAGCATATAAGTGCCAAAAAGAAGTGAAGAGACTACAATTAATGGAAGTAAGTTACCTTTCACGGGTACATTAGCCTCTTCACTTCCAAGATTCATCTCTTGCAAATTATCTGAAGGAGCAAGAGGTAGAGGACAGTTAGACGGTACACAAATTCATTGGTGTATCATCTAAAGAAATACGTTGTCAGTGTTAGATGTACCTTGATTCACGGAATCGGGTCCTACATTGCCCTCCGCTCCAATGTCAGCAACCCCTGTAGGCCTCTCTACAGGGGGTAGCGGATCAGACTCATCGGGAGATATGGGGATTGGATCAGGACTCATCTCATGCTCCTCACGTGCTCCTATATATAGAGAGAGAAGTATAAGTCAATGCGCTGAGTAACCAGAGGAATAGTTCTCAGGATAAATGTTACCTCCATCACTGGCAGGATCATCACCAGCTAGGTCCGTATCGGAAGCTCGGGAAGCTGCAGGCAGCTTACGGACTAACCTCTTCCGCCTAGCAGTGGGGATCGAAGGTCTCGCCCGAGGAGGAGGATAGAACTCTTCATCATGATCAGCTGTAGTCCCTGAAACATTGAACTATAGTCAGTCTCAATACTTCTAGAAAATAGAAGGAAAAGATGAATAGCAAACCTCGCTCAGAAGAGTCATCACAATCTTCGGGATCTCCGCCGGAAGCCTCATCTGTGGAATGGAATGACCTATGGCCCTCTTCATCAAGTCGGCGAGTCTTATTCTGTGTCCTCTGTGATCGAGCCCTCTCCCGAATCCTGCGCGAATCAACCCGAGAAGCTTCCTCGGCCTCTAGCTCCGCAATCGGCTTCACAGGGATAGTCTTGTTGGCTGCTAATAACCACTTGCAGCTCAAGAAGGTGAGATTCAACTGCCGATCAATACTCGGGAGGCTGAACCTAGCACCGGTACAGCCAGTCACGGTCCACAACCATGCACGAAGACAGTCCACCAAACCACTATGGGTCCGAAGCTGCTGGCGAGGATTCCCGATGTAAAGCTGATCGTAGCCAAACTGGCGAGCAAATCGGCAGGGTAGATATGGCTCTATGAAGCACTCATTCTTCACCCGGAAAGTTAGATAGCCGGGCCTGATGTTCACCAGCCAATTGAAGCAGCCAATGTCTAAGTGGGTCCGATTCTCTCTCGGCCTCTCATCGTCTGTCAGGCACTCGCCGTATCGGCCGGAGAACTGCGGGAAACAAGTAGAGAACGCCCAACATTTGTGGACCTGCAGCTGCTGTCGGACATCAGAAAACCCGCGGCCTTCCCACCTACCATTCTCAAGCAACTGCAGCAAGGGAACAGAGTGATCTGTAGCGTTCGGCACCGACATCATGTCCGGACGGTGGAGGACGAACCAGGCCATCAAATAAGCGTAAGGAAGCTCTACCTTAAGCGTGGGAATCTGACCTGGCAAATCGGTCTCCTTCCGTGTGAACGCACTGGAAAGCTGCCGAAGTCCTCGGTGAATGTTAGCCACCATCACCGGAAGGAGTGAGAGTTCCTTCTTATATGCGAGCTGAACTGCTGGGAAAAGTACCTCCAAGGGCAAAGCGTCCCCAGACTGGTATGGAACCACGCACTTCTTCAACCAGATAGCAAGAAAGCCGGCGAGAAGAGTCATCGGCTGAATCGGTGTGGTCGCATGCCATAAAAAAGACCTGAACTTGGTCTTCGCAGGAAAGCCACCCTCAGGACTGCTGGTGGTATAGGAACGAGCATCAATCTTCTTCAGTAGATGGTTCACTTCTGAAGGAGTGAGTGGGGCCAACTCGCAAATATCCTCGCCGGAACTGCTCTCCAAGTTCTTGAACAAATAGTTCGCGAACTGCTTCAGACTCACAGAGGCCTTCGTCCTCTTGGCTAAAGGCTCAGACTGCGCCAAAGCGATATGGTAATGGCAAGTGAGATCCCATAGAGTCTCGTAACGGTCGGGCATGCGATCCTTCAGCTGACTCAACTCATGACTGGAAGGGAAATACTCCTGGTATAACATCTGCCCCATGGTCAAGCCAGAAATCCTATGCATCTCATGAAGAGCCAAGCCCAACTCCCCCTGACGGGTCAGAAAAGTGTTCGAGTCTGGATTATATAACTCGAACAAAGCACAGAAATGTCTCAAACTGACAGGCAGGCCATACATGGTGGCACGAACGGCGGTATACAAACCGCAAGCGTGCAACTCCTCGCCCCAGCGGCTCAAGACGTATGTCGTCATGCGACTCCACCAAGACTTGTCCGAAGAGTAGACCCAACCATAAATCCTGTGACGAGTCGCAGGCATCTCCCGTCCTAGGGCAGCGAGGCGATTCCTCAAAGTCGAAGCAGTGGCGAGAAACTCGTTACGCGGTGGTGCATCCAGTCCTAACACTCCGGGATGCAATCCGGTGATGTGACTCCTGCTTGAACCAGGAGCTGCCTGATGGGTGATATAGCCGCAATGTACGCTCTCATGATCCACTGTCAAACGCCACGACATCTCGCGCGTCACGGCCTGACACCTGAGTTCAGTCAACGAGCGATGTCGAGGAATTTCCGGCAAGTATATGAAGCCACCGCCGGTCTTGTGAAGCCACTGCTCAGCGTCAATGAATACGGCTTCCGGGTCATCGACAGAGTCACCGAATAGGAAATCGCTCTTCCGGAGAGGCTGGGTAGAGCTAGCATCCTTCACAAAAGGAGCATCTGTGATCAGCTGGCGAATAGCTCGATGACCACCCTCCCTCACCACCTGTGCAACCTCAGCCGACGTGCCCGAAGCAAACTGAGGAATAGCTGGAATAGGGGAAGGATTGTCAGAGGTCGAATAATGATCGCCACGACGCCCATAGACTGCGTGGGCTGAGAACGATCCAGAAGGGTACCCCACTGCAGAATAAACAATTAAACACAGGTTAGTCTCGGTTATAAAAGGAAATTGAACTCATCTTACAAATAGCTAAGATAGAGTCATTGCCTTATAAAGGGTGAGACGATTTGGCCACATTGTGCAATCATAAGATAGGGTGCATCGAGGATCCCTGCCTTATGAAGCGCAATGCAGCGTCAATTCGCCCCCTTTATTTTGAGATATGGTTTTGGCCAAGCAAAACATATCTTTGAAGCGTCGATCCTCACCAAGGAGAATCAAGGCTCTTCCCGATTGCCT
>BQKN01066416.1:965732-988770 GCA_022839385.1 Asparagus kiusianus
GAATCAAGGCTCTTCCCGATTGCCTCGCCAAGGAGAACAACGTGGGGGTAAAAAGGACCAATTTACAAATTTTTAAGAAAAAAAGGACTAATTTGTAAATTTCCAAATATTGCCAAAAATGGCTCACCGGCGTAGGAAGGCGGCGCACCATCAGCTGACATGGCAGGGGAACGACCTCTCGAAGAACGCGGCATGACGAGCTGCAAAATAAATTAAAAGAGGTCAGATCTAGAAAAAAGATCACTTTTTTATCAGATCTACACCCCTAAAAGATTAAATCGAGGCGTCAAATCACACCCTCAACCCTCACATATGATCCTACAAATGCATAAATTAAGTTGAGCATGAAAAAGATCAAATTTGTGGAGGATTTACCTGAAGAAAGGCTAGAGATCCAACAAAAGTGAGACCTTTTTGGAAACTCTCAGCACGCGCTCTAGGGGCCTGAAAGAAATTCTAAAAAATAGGATTTTTGAGGGGTTTTTCAGTCAAAGATCCAAAGGAAGCCTAGATCCAGGATAAATATCAAAGTTTCAAGGAGAAAAGATGCTCGAGGGAAGAGAAAGATCAAAAAGAGGGAGAAAGGGGGGCCGGCCCTAGAAAAGAGGAAGAAAAGAGAAGAAAAAAGGGAAAATTCCCTCTTTTATAGCCTTGAACCAGATCTGGTTGAACCAGACCAGACCAGGCTGGACCAGACCAAGCCCAAATTGGACCAGACTGAGTCAGAATGAGCCCGAATTGAGCCAGATTGAGCCAGATTGAGCCAGATTGAACCTGGCTGGACCTGACCAAGCCAGAATGGACCAGAATGGACCAGAATGAGCCAGAATGGACCAGATTAAGCCAGAATGAGTCAAATTGAACCAGTTTGGACCAATTTCGAACCCGTTTGAGCCAAATTCGAACCAGAACTCAAATTAGAGTTAAATTAAGCATCGAATTGATTTCAGATCAACCTATGGTTCAGTTCCTCACCTATTTAATCCCTCTCTCACATATTTGGAAGGTTTGGAAAGATTTTGAGCCCAAATACTGTCTTTTTTGGCTCATTTTCAAGCCGGTTCAGCTCATTTTGAGCACGGAAATACTCCAATAAGGTATACGAGTATAAACTATTCCCTATTTTTATTGAGAAGTTCCTGGAGAATATTCTTCTAAAAATATTCTTAAGGATAACTCAATAACACGACGCCGGACAACGCGTCTCAAAAGAAGACTCGACGCCGACAATCGAACGAAAGTTGCACGTTGAACCAACCAACAAAAGCTAATGATTGGAAAACTAGGAATCGACTTCAAGTTCAAATTCCGACGACGGTCAGACAATAAATGCAGCACCGGAATCCTCACAGGCGTTCTACAAAGCACTGAATGACCTGGTGGAATTGAAGGAAGCCAGAACAGAAGCCATTCCAAGGTCCCGTTATACCGACTCAAGGTTGGGACGATCACATCCAAAGTATTCCAGGCTCTTCTATAAAAGAACGAGACTGAAACACTTTGGAGGGGGTATCTGTAGGCGTATAAAATTGCCTATAGGTCCCTTAGCTTAACTCAGCACGATGATTCGACAAAACAACGGACATTCGAGCGACGAGGCGACGAGGCACGCAAGCAACGGAATACGTTCGCGTGCGGGACCAAACCAACGGTTCGGAAAGTTAACGAGTCGTCCAACAACAAAACGGACTTGAACTCAAACACCGAAGCGGAGCTACTGCCAAATGAAGATTCGGGGAATCGAATCAAGACCTAAACGAATCAACGAAGGGTCGAGGCGACAAGGCACACGAACAATGGAACACGTACGCACGTGGAATCGAACCAACGTTTCGGGGAATCACCGAGTCATCTAAACAAGAACGAACTCGGTGATATAACGATCGAATCAAGACCAATCCCGGACTCGGACTCAGAAGCGGATTAACTGCCATATTTGGAATCAAGTCAATGAGCCGATTCCAGAAACCGAATCAAATCCGAACGACGGAGAACCGGAAACACCGGAAAACGACGAAACCAGCGCACCTGGGGGAACTCGGCCCGAACCGAACCACCCTAAGGTGGCTCGGCCCAAGCCGAGCCACCCTAGGGTGGCTCGGTTCCGGCCGAGCCACCCAGATATCGCTCGGCTATGGCCGAGCCACCCAGAGGTGGCTAGGCATCAGTTTCGTGCCAAAGGCACAGTTTTGAGTGCCTATAAATAGGCCTGGCACTCGTTCATTTGAGAGGACCTTTTCTGAAACTTCTGAAGAGCCGAAACTCTGCCGGATTGCGACCTCAACTCGGATTGTGAAGGCTTGAAGACTTGGACGACCAGATCTACGTGATACTACTCCGGATCTAAGCTTGGCTCTTAGATCCCGAGATTAGAGCGAGCGTTTCCTTGGTGAAACGATCCCTCTCGGCTACTATCTCCTTGGTGGGATAGTACCCGTTATACCACGTAGATCTGTTCAGATCGAGATTGCGCGGTGGTCCACGGTACTCAACCCCGGCACAGGCGAAGAACCCCACAAAGCGAGGGACCGTAAAACAGGAAACTCGTGATTTGTTCAAGGAAAGTTGTAATCTTTATTTCTTTATTTTGATTTTGTTGTAAGCCGGATCTTATAAAAAGACCGGATCTCTTTGTAAACGCATAAAGTTGTTGTCAAAGTTGTAACAGAATCATCAATGAAGAATAACACAATTTCCCGCTCGAACAATAATTCACATGCATATAAACAAAGAAATGTTACTCACAATATTTCTCCCCCTTTGACAACATCAAAAAGGGGACAAAGGAATTAAGAGAGCGAAAGCTCCCCTTATCAATAAGCATGGGTGAGTATAAAACAAGTATAGGGATTGCTCCCCCTATCAAAAAGCCATATGGAATATATGCAATAAAGATCATGGTAATAACATGTGAGTAAGCATAAATGAAAGATATGCTAGATATCACTCACATACAAACAAGATAATGAGAACACATAATGATATGTCACGATAAATAGGTGTCTCAAAATACAAGCCTAAAAACCTTGTATAAAAAATAGATTTATGAAATCAAAAGAGAGAAAACATGAGAATCATGCAAAAAGAGTTTTCGAACGAAAACAAATCAACCAAATGAAATCATAAATCAACCATTTAAACCAAAAATGATGTTTGATCAACAAAAAAAATTTCTTTGTAAGACTTGATCAAACCACTCATAGAATACATTATAAAGCACAAATAGATGATCCATTAGCACAAACACATAAATATCATCATATAGGTGAATTATAATGAATTCAAAAGCAACAAATCAAACCACACTTTTCAAGAGAGACAACAATTATATCAAGCTCTTAAGCTTGTTCCAACCCATATAATCATATTAGCATCCGGTAAACATGATTTGGGAATAAACACCCAATAAACCCGGAGGGTTATATAAATGCAAACCTCTCATCAAAGCAAAAACAATAATCATGAAAACAAAAGAATTTAACCAATTAAGAGGAATTGTTTTTATAAAGTTTAAAATACATTTTTCAAAACCAAGAAAGAGAAAAAAATAAGAACACTAAAAATCTTGGTTTAAAAATTAAATTTGTTTTGGTACCCAAGAACTCTTGGTACCAAAAGATTTAGGGACATGACCCCTATCATTCTAGCTCAAAGCCCTAGGGTTATGAACCCATTTGGGCGCATTTAGTGCACGGGTCCGGTCAAAGCAATAATTATGCAAATGACCCATTCGATTGCAATAAGTGCAATGAAGAGGATGCATTCGGTTATGTTGACCATATGGATGTGCACGAGGAACATTTGCAAATAAATATGGTCTTTTAAGATTGTTTTGCAAATGTGAAACATTTTTAAACGAAGGTAGTTCTTTTGGAACAACTTGCGATTTTAAAATATTTTGTAAATCAAAGCAAAATTTTGCTAAGTGTCCAAACCTACCACAAACACTACACATAAACTTTTGTGGTCTATTAGAAACATTTGGCAAAAGAGATTTATTTTTTAAGTCAAAACAATATTTGGCCAAATGACCAAAGCGACCACAATAATCACATTTATACACACTAGCATGCTTATGATGAACATTATGTGCGTGTGTGTGTACATGTGATGAAGAAGCTACATGAGATGCACAAGAAGCATTGACATTTTTATGTTTGTGTGCATCATAGCAAAATTTAGCTAGATGGCCTTTACGGCCGCAAATTGAACACTTATAAACTTTGCTATATATGTGTGCATGATGAGTAGATGATGACTTAGACTTGGCACACATATCCATAAGCTTCTTATGATTATTGATGCATGTTTTCAAAGTTGAATCTAAAGATGAAATATATTTTTTCATAAGATTTAAATCTTCATTTTTAGGCACATATGCACCTCTAGAAGTAGAACATAAATAATTATCTATAAAAGAAGCAGTATCATTTTGTATGTTCTTTACTTCTAACATGGCATTATCTCTTTCATGAGCTAAGCTAGAAATTGATGAGGTTAATTTTTCATTTTCCAAGTTTAACATATCATTGTTTTCTTTAAGATTTTCATTTTCTTTAGTAATGATATCAAACTTGGATACTAGCTTCTCATGATCAGATTCTAAACTATCATGCTTGCATTTTAAATCATTAAAATCATTTTGCAATTTGTTGTAGACATGTAATAATTTTTCACTAGCACAAGCAAGTTTATCACTAGATAAATCATTAGTGGTTTCGAACTCACAAACCTCACTAGGGCTATCGCCTAGTGCTCGTGTGCATGATGCTCCACATGAACTTGAAGCCGGATCCTCCAAAGCTTGTCGGATCGCCTCCAAGTCCCCTTGATGTGCTTCAATAAATTTCCATAAGGTGTAAGCACTATCAAAAGAATCAAGCTTGTTAGACATAAATGAATCAAATGCATTTAATAAAAATTCTAACATAAGCTTGTTCATAACAAACATCTTTTTATCATGTTTGCTCCACTTAGATTTCTCCAACGTGTGCACAATATAAGCACAATCAATGATTTCCCATAAATCTATATTTTTAGATTGAACAAATATTTTGAATCTAAAACACCATTGAGCATAGGGGAAAACATTGAATTTAGGAGCAATACTAGAATCATAGCCTAAACAAGATGCATCATTCATATCCATAATTTATAAAAATATGCAAGCAAGATACAAATGTAATCAAAACAAGATTAGCACAAAAAGATAACTTAGATCTTTAACTCAAGATGGTTAGACCTTAAATCAAAGAGCACCAAGCTCTGATACCAATTGTTAGACCCTAGAGGGGGGATGATTAGGGTCTTATGCTAATCTAATCTGATTAAATACCAATTAAAACTAATTAACAAGTTATCCTAACAAGTATGAACTGCAATAATATATATGAGCTAGGATAAGCAATATACAATATGATATATCCTAGCAAGGAGATATATAGCAAAAGATATATGCAAGGATATATAAACTAACACAAGGGTAAACAATATAAACTAGATAGTGGATCATAAAAAGGATGAGTAATGCACAATTGGCGATATAAGATAAATGTAAAACAACTACGCCAAAGACAAACTCAAACAAGCAATATGATCACGGAGTTCGGACCTTCCGTCCTACGTCTCCGCTCCCCACTCCCGGGGAGAAATCCACTATCACAACCGGGTTTTCTACGTTCACCCGAATAACGTTTACACCTCACAATGTCGGTTTTCAACGCTCACCGATCAACGTCACTCCTCACAATCGGTTTTCTAGTTCACCGAAAACTTCACAACACACTCGGTTTTCTAGCTCACCGAAAACCTTACAATCTCACAATGTAACAAATATAAATTCGTTCTCTACAATAGATGAGAACACAATTAAGCACAACTCAATGTTACAATCTCTCACAACCCTAATATACTATGTATGCAAATACAATAAGCTCAAGTGGGTGTGTGTAACAATGAGATAATATAATCAAATCTAAACTCAATATAAAAACTAGCTTTAAAGAATGATAATCAAATAACTAAGCAAATGTAAAGCTAGATAGAGTTTAGAAAACTTCTCCAATAGATGACAAGATGGAGAGATGGAGATTGGAGCCCAAACAAGAAGATGATCTCCTCCACTTGTGAAAACAATCTTCAAACCAAACAAACACTAAAACACACTTAAACCCTTGTTTAAAACTCTTTAAACTTGTTTAAACATTTCTTGAGTACCCTTAGAAGTATGAGGGCATGGAGTATATATAGGCTCATGAAACAAGCCCAAAAATCCAAGAAAACCAAGCAAGAAGACAAAAAAATGGATATATCAAAATCTGGAAAATATAGCCGTTGTGCTACAGTAACAACGTCCAAAGACACTTCCGGTCGACCGGTCCGGTCGACCGGAGTACTGTAGCAGTGCGCAGCTGTTTTGTAAAATTAATTTAAAATAGTAAATTAACTCCAAAAATTATGAAATTGTTTGGGAATATTCTAGACATGTAGAATAACATGTCAGAGAAAGAATTTCCGAAAAATCTTTTCCCAGTTGAGAGAAATAAATATTTGAACACAAATTTACAGTTTCTGAAAATCTGCTGTGATACACGGTTTTGTAAAATCAATTAGGCACAGTAAATCAACTCCAAAAATAGTAAAATTTTGAGAGAAGTTTCTAAACATGTAGATAAACATATCAGAGAAAGAATTTTTCAAATATCACTTCCCATTTATGAAAACTCATCAGTTTTGTAAAACATGCACGAACATGTGCACGAACGAAAACGTGAATTTGTAAATTCCTTTAAACATAACAAATCAATTCCAAACTTGATGAAACTTTGAGAAATGTTTGCAAATGATATTTTGAACATGTTATAAAAAGAATTTTCTAATTTGCATTTCCCAATTATGAAATCTCATTATTTTGCAAAAGTGTTCAAAACATGAAAAAGTGATATACGTGAAGTTTGATGTTTTGACATAAACAATGTTTTGAAACTTTGCATAATGATTATATAGACTTGATAAAATATGTATATGATGATTGTTAAGTCTATAAACGGAGAATACAATATTTGAGCTTAGAAACCAAATACGTGTATGTATATATAAACATCAAAATCTAAAACACTTGTATGTATATATATATAACTATATATATGCATAGAAACCAAATACGTGTGTATATATGATATTGAGCTTAGAGTATATAACACACATAATATAAATCCTAAGCTATAGTTACCCAAGCAATGATCTTGATCTTTATTGTAGCTCAACTTGGTACACGTTGCGAATGAAGCTTGAACTTGATCTTTAACTTGAATTGTACGTTGCTTCACTCCACAATTCCACCAACCTCCATTGGATATGATCGTGTAGGCGCAATTCCATCCAACCTCCAACAACGTTGTTTGTCTACAATGAATAGATAACACAAGAACTAGACAAACAATATTAGTCGTAAATTGTTTGTTAAACATCATCAAAACAAGAAGGCCAACAGAACAGAGGCATGCACTGTAACTAATGATTTGTGACTCCTTTATTTATTCGCTTCTGTTTGTATGCACACCTTGTATAGTACAATATTTTATAAATTTGGTGGTGTTTTGAATCTGGCAACCTTGAGTTTAGAAGAAAGGATAGCATAAACTGGTTATGCCTTTGTTTAATTTCTACTTGCTTGAGTTTGTGATGATTATTAATCGTCTGAGCACTTAAAATTTTGTGTGAATTTTAATATCTAGTTTGCCAGAAGCAAACATTTGAAAGATAAGATTTATGAAAATTTTTAGAAAAATGAGCTTGATGATTTTGGTGATTATTTTTGATCTTATTAAAATGTGAATATTTTTATTTTCCCATGCACTAATCTTTCATCCCCATGATTAGTGCACTATGAATTATTACTTGGCATCGAACATTCATTTTTTTACTAGACACACCTGTGATTTTTTTATATCTCTTAATTCTTTAAGTATATTTGCCCAGAAGTCAAACACTTTAAAATTTTCTAAAGACGTGAAAAATTAAATGCCTCAATGAAAAAGTATCCACTTTTCTAGCCTATCTCTGAAGGATCGATTTGATCTATGGAAGCCAATAATTTGATCGAAAAGTTCTTTTCCACATTCCACGTAAATAATATTGTACTCCAGCAGCAGTACATGAACAAGAATTGCACTTTGCATTCTGAATTGATATCTACATTAGTATTTGCAGAGAAGCACAACCAATTGATGATTAGAAATCACAATGTCAGACTAGTTGGCTTACGAGTTGTGTTTATATCACATTCTATAATTCAGAAAATTACTTATACACGTGGACAAGGGGAAGGCTATGAACATAGTAGGAGATCTTATCCTGTAGCCATTTTTGGATTTTAAACCCTCGACTGAATACAATTCAACAAGTAACCTTGTACTCTTACAATAGTACAACTAAAAATTATATTAAGCATTATGAACTAATCCTTGCATTAGTAGTTGTTAAAAACACAACCAGCTGTTGTGAGAAACAATAATGCAAGTTTAATTGGTTCACACGTAGTGCCTGAAGCACATGTCATAATTCAAACTAATATTCATATGCTTGGACGAGGGGGAGGAAATGGATCTTATCGAGGTGGTCAAGGTAAACTATTTTGATTATATACATTTGTTAAACAATTTTAATTTATCTTGATTTTGCTTTAAACTCTTGTAAACCTATATGGTTTTTATTCATATGTGTATATTATAGAATTTGTCTGACCTAAAATACACCATGTTGCGATGAGTTTGAGATTTAGGGACCCAAATTCTTTTAAACTCTGGCATGAGCGATTATGTCATCTTGGGCAAAATATGATTTGTCGGATTTTCTTAAATTAAATGGGGCATTCAAACCAAATCCGACCAACTGCATATCACAATTTTCCCCCTTTATCTAATACGTGGTGAAGAAGCGAAATATTTCCCATCTGCGTATTCTTTATTTGCAGTCCAAATTTCTATATCACCACCATAGCGTACTTTTATGGGACCTCGGTGAAGGTACATACATTATTTATGAAACTCCGTCAATAATTTAGTACCTATGGCCCATGTTAGGGGATCAATTTTCAATTTGGTACGCTGACTGCATTTTTATTGAAGATCAATTCTCGACATTAGGGGGAGATTAGTGCCTAAAATACAAAATAATGTCAAGAAATTCCATTAGTGAAAAAGATCTTCAATATTTATATCCACGTACTAGTCAAACTAAACCAGAAGTTCACATGATAATCTGCTAAGAAAAGAGTGACTAAGCCCCATATTCATGTTGAGTATATCATTGATGATGCCAGAAGCATACTGTGCTAGAAGCATATGAAAAATATAAAAGTCCGCGGTAAACTAAATTCTATATTGAAAGACATTCACTCCCATAACCTCCGGAAGAGGTTCATCCTGAAGATAGAATCTCCAGTAAATTGCACGTGCACTTGATATTCATAATATTGGAGATGCGGAACGGCCAAATCCAATTGTTAAGGGAAATGACGAGGATTTGGTTGACATAAAATAACAATTGCAGTGGCCACGAATTTGTGAAAAATGAGAAATATATAATAGAAATACAAAAGTTATCGACAACATAGTTGCCTCTACAGTTGCTCTTACTATCTCTAAAAATAATCTGGATCCAGAATCTAAGTTGGTAGTAGAGTGCTTGAAGCACTAAGACTAGGTGAGATGGAAAGTGGCAATTGAGGCTGAGCTGAACTTGCTAAAATATTTTGAACCTGTAGTCCATATAACTCTAAAGGATATATATGGGTCTTTGTAAGAAAAATAAATAAAATTATAAGGTGGTGAGATATAAAGCGAGATTCATAGCTCAATGGGTTCACGCAAGTTAATACCTATGGCAGAAACTATGAATTTATATATGTAGTATATGTACATCATGACCACATTTTTATATGAGTCATTAGATGCTAATATGTTTATATGAAAGTCCCTGATGGACTTAAAATTCCTGAATTAAGAGAAAACGAGAATCGCAACATGTATAGTATTAAATTCTAAAGGTCGTTATATGACTTGAAACAGTCGGGTAGAATGTAGTATAACCGACTGAGTGAGTTCCTCTTGAAGAGGAGATATGCAAATAATGATGTTTGCCCTTGTGTGTTTATAAAGAAATTGGAAAATGGCTTCTGTATTATATCAGTCTATATTGATGATATAAATGTTATTGGAATGCACAAGGAGCTTACAGAAGCTAGCTCATGCCTAAAAACGGAGTTTGAAATGAAAGACTTGGGAAAAACCAAGTTTTGTCTCGGCCTGCAGATTGAGCATTTTTCCAGAAGGAATTTTTCTACACCAGTCAACCTACGTGAAAAAGGTTTTTGGAAAGATTTTATATGGATAAATCTCATCCACTTAGCACACCAATGGTCGTCCGGTCCCTCGAAGTGGATAAAGACCCATTTAGACCCAAAGAAGATAATGAAGAAATATTAGGGCCAGAAGTTCTCTATCTGAGCGCCATTAGAGCACTTCTCTATCTCGCAAATTGCACCAGGCCTGATATTGCATTTGCGGTGAACTTGCTAGCAAGGTATAGTGCTTATCCTATAAGGAGGCAATGAAACGGCGTTAAACATTTCCTTCGCTATCTTCAAGGTACAAAAGATCTTGGACTGTTCTATAAAAGAAACCAAGATATGACATTGGTGGGCTATTAGGACGCTGGCTACATGTCTGATCCCTATAACGCCAGATCCCAGACTTGTTATGTTTTTCTCTATGGTGGTACTGTCGTTTCTTAGAGGTCTGTTAAGCAGACCATGGTGTTTACTTCTTCTAACCACTCAGAGATTATTGCTTTATATAAGGACTCACGAGAATGTGTATGATTAAGATCGTTGATACGACATATTTGTGGCTCGTGTTGTCTAACGAAAGATGATATTACCACCACTGTCCTTTATGAGGATAATACAGCTTGTGTTGCACAAATGAGCAGTGGATATGTAAAAAGAACCATGACAAAACATATTGCGCCAAAATTCTTTTATCCACATAAGCTCCAAAAGAATGGCGAAATCACCATCGAAAAAGTTCGCTCAAGTGATAATCTTGAAGATTTGTTCACTAAATCTCTACCTACATCAACTTATGAGAAATATGTTCACAATATGCATAGACTTGGAAGACTATCTTCTTCAGGGGGAGCAAATTCTTAAAGAATAATCCTGAAGATTGGGCCCTGAAGGTCTATTATCATAATTTGCCCCTTTTCGCTAAGTTTTGTTCCACTGGGTTTTTATTAGCATAGACTCAGAAGATTGTCATCATCAGGGGGAGCGAATTTTTAATGCAATCCCGAAGATTACGCCTTGAAGGACTATAGTTGTACTCTTTTTCCCTTTGCTAAGTTTTGTCATACAGGGTTTTCTTAGCTAAAGGTTTTTAATGAGGCAACTAATGCAACACAAGTTTGGATCCCGAAGATCTATAGTTGTACTCTTTTTCCCTTTGCTAAGTTTTGTCCCACAGGGTTTTCTTAGTTAAAGGTTTTTAATGAGGCAACTAATGCAACAAGAATCTACTAATGTCGTGTACTCTTTTCCTCGACTAGTTTTTATCCCACTGGGTTTTTCTAGCGAGGTTTTTAATGAGGCATTGACATCATGTAGTAATGTCCAAGGGGGAGTGTCGTAAATATAAATACAATGAATGTGGACATTACTAGAAAAAGTCTCTTCACCTACTTATGACTTTTAGTATTCTTTTTCACATCTATATAATGTAATCCATGGAAGACAAAATGTATAGAGGAATGATGAAGATGAATAAAATGAGATGATCACTTTCTCCCTATCTTTTCTCTTGTCTATTTACATTTATATTTCATGTTAGATTCTTACTTATGATATGTGATGTATGTAGATATAACAACAAGATTACAACACTTACAAATTTATAATTAGATATTGAAATAGTAAAGTGACCTCCAGTCCATCATGCGGTGACCCTTACAAAATTATAATAGAATATTGAAGCATCAAAGGGTTGCAGCCAGAGGTGTCCAAACGGGTCAGGCCGGACAAAACTGAGGCCGAGTCTCAAGCTCGAGGGGGCACTAGGTCGGGTCAGGGCCCAAGTCGGGCCTGAGCGGGCCGGTTCTGAGCTTGCCCGGGTTTTTTTGGTTTTTTAATTTTTTTTAATTTTTTCATTTCTTCAAATTTTCAATAATACATAACTAAAAAGTAAACATAATTTTAATAAAAAAATTTATATTATTATTTATTAATCATTTGAAATTACATAAATTACAATACAAACAATTATAAAAATTAAAATGATAAAAATAAATTTTTTATTAAAAATCAGTAAATCTGTTATAATTGTAAATTTATTTTGGAATTCGTAGCATCACAATAGATGAGTACATCCCAACTAGGTTGACACCTACTCATCTATATCATTATCATTTGTAACTGTTTCCAAAATAATTTATTACAAATTTTCAGCTAAGAAATAAAAATTATAGTTTGATGAATATTGTTTACTCTTTATATCTATCTGCTAGTCCCAACTCTTCAAATTTATCTTCAATACCAGCTATCTGATCGATGCCTTGCGTTCTCTTCTCGTATCTCCACCAATCTTGTAAACACATGACCGCCTGAACAGCATACGGATCTAACAATGTCCTGTCGTCGATCAAACGTCCTACTGTGCTGAAGGCGAATTCCGAAGCTACCGTGGAAATCTACAATATTAGTAAGTCACGAACCATGATGGAAAGTATAAGATATGAAACTGTTCTATATACTTTCCACTATTTCAAAATATCTAAACTATTATTTTGACATTTAACTAAAGATGCAGTTAAATATAATCAATTTCAGAAACATCCGTTGATGATCCAAGTCCAAATCCACCAGTTAGCTCAGCTATCATTGCATACCTATCAAAACTTACACTTTTACCCCGACTTGAGCTTGTAGAAGCAGAAGCTGTAGACTAATGTGTAGCTATAGTTTTTTCCAATATCCTTCAAACACGGATCAATAAGAACCCCCAAACCAAAAATAATAGGAATAGACATAAAATATTTATTAAATATATTTTTTATTTGAAAAATTATATTTCTAAAATAATTATCCATACAATATTTACTAATTTTTTTAATTATTTAAAACTTGTAAAGCAGCTAAAGTAATGGTTGAATAATAACATCCAGATAATAACATAGTAGCATCATAAAAAACTTGTAACATATCTTTTAAATTACTTATAACTATCCATTATCTTCAGTTATTCCATACATACTACTAGATCTAGAACTAGAAGTATAGAAATCAACAAAATCATTTATAATTTATTGTCAACATCTTTTAGAATTAGTTTAAGTTTTAAATTTTTTTCTTTTATAGAATTGTTTCCATCTTTTAATTCTTTATTCAGAAGCATTATGAGCATAAGCTAGTGACCTAACCTTTTCTATCATGTGTTTATTTTCAACATTAAATTTATAATATGACAGACACATCTAATATAAAAAAGATCATCATGACATGGCAATAGCAGAGATGTTTTGATATAATCAACAGCTACATTATTATTACTTGCATTATCTAGTGAAAGAGAAAATATTCTTTCTGATATTTCTAAATTTTTAAGTTCTTCAATTATTAAATTTACAATATTAATACCAGTATGTGACTCTTCAAATGCAATAAAAAATAACTCTTTTAAATATTTGCCAATTATCATTAATCTACTGTGCTGTGATACATAAATAACCAGTTTGTGCTTTAGATGTCCATGTTTGGTGGAAAAATTTGGAGTAAAAGAAATGAAGGAAAATTGGTTTGTATTCCTTTGATCTCAATTACAATTGGATTTCCTGATTACAAAAGAGAGGAGAATGATCTGGATTCTCCCCTTTGTTTAAATCTGGGTTCTTCACGGTGGTGATGGAGTGCCTTCCTCGAATGCTCGCGTCGAGTTTGCTCTCCGTTGACGATCCGAACGTCTTGATTCACTGGAACGTGGTCTTCTCCTCACGATTTGACGCTGTGGAGAACTTATGTGGCAAGTTCTAGAACTCTGAACGAGTTTGAAACTCTATGAAAGAGTTGATTTAACCGAAATCGGTCTATAAGCCAAGGATGAAGAAAGCTCTTGTTGCTGATCTCCAAAGCTCCAACAATTCCCCCCAAGATCTCTTCTTTGCTGTCCCAGAGAGAAGGCTCCAGCTCCAGGATCAAAAAGCCAGCCCCGAACTAGACTGATTTCTTAGTTATTTATAAGAGATTAAGGGGTGTAACCACCCCCTTAATTCGCTCCTAAGTGGGGATAATGAGATGTAACCGCCCCTTAAATCACTCCTGAGTGGAGTTGTGATCCCCTCAGATCGTGGAAAATAATTTTGAAACCGTTCAGCTCGTGTCTGAACGAGTCAAACGTAAAATCCGCGTTCTGGCATGAATTCTGCGTTCAAACGCAGTGTTTGGAAACTTGAACGCAGTGTCTGAAAGCTCGGACACAGCGGCTGGAAGCTCATTTGGCTGTTTGTTGGAAGCTACGTTTGGTAGCGGATAAAAGCTGCGTTGGCAGTTTGTTGGAAGCTGCGTTTGGCAGCGGGTGAAAGCTGCGTTGGCAGTTTGTTGGAAGCTGTGTTTGGCAGCGGATGAAAGCTGCATTAGCAGCTTTCGGAGGCTGTGTTTGCGGCCGAACATGAGCTGCGTTAGCAGCTGGATCTGAGCTGCGTTTGCAGTGTTTGGAGCTGTGAGCTGCGTTTGTGGCCAGGTTTGAGCTACGTTTTGATGCTGATATGTGGGGAGGACTTCCGCGTCTTGATTTGAAGAGACCGTTGATTTGTAGTCTCTTTCTGTCAGAATGTTACAAAGATCGTCATTTTGTAATCTTTGCTTTAGCTCTTTGATATATGAGAGTCGTTAGATTGTAACTCTCGATGTGAAGGTTGTTGATTAGAGCTTTCATCAGTTGTTATGAAGGTCGTCAGATTGTAATTTTCAACGATCTACGTGAAAGTCTTCAAATTATAGTCTTCTGGAAGTCGTCAGATTATAACTTCCATCATCGGTGTTTGATGGGGAATCAGCTATCTATTGTAATTTTTAGACATTCTACAGTTCTAATATCAGAAGTTAAAGAAAAATTATAGTTTAAACTTTGAAAACAAGAAATTATTTTTGCTTGTTACTCCTAATAATATTTTAAAATATCACGTTGGCAAGTTTGACGTGATGTTTTTTTAAATGCCGGATAAAAGCCATCTGTAAACATATCTTCAAATTCATCATCTTTTACTAATTTAAAAGGAAGATTTTTAAGAATAATAAACCTGATGACGCATTTTTCTGGCTCGGATTGCGTTATAATTCCAATTACTGAGACTACCAGAAGATGAGGATTGAGAGGGTAAAGATTGTCAGATATCACCTTGAGGCGTCTGACCTTTGTTGTGTTTATCTAAATAGCATTTGAGGTGGTTGATGCCGCTTTTATGATGAACTTAGAAAATATGGTCGTACAACGCACACTTAGCCTTTTGGGTGAGAAGCCTACCGTGTTCATCCCTGGTGAAGTCTATCTTCTCGAAAAAATTCTACACATCGAATCTCGGTCTTTTAGGAGCTCTTGGTGTAGAATCGTCGCCATCGAAGTCGGGATCAACATCGGTAAGAGTAGGAGGAGTAGCTATAGCTCCTGTAGTAGGATGACTCATTTTAAGATCCGGAGTTGGGTTTTTCCCTTCATAATCAGAGGAGGAAGCCATTTGATTGAAGAATTATAGAGGAAAAGAGAGTATTAGAGAGAAGTATATGAGTTTTGGATGAGAAAAATAAATGAAAACCCCTCTATTTATAGAGGCATTCTTTTAGAAAAATGTCCAAAATACCCTCAAAATTTGGCCTTTTTGACCATTTTAGGGGTATTTTGGTCAAAATGTCAAATATGGCCGTTTTTGGCCGTTAAGATCGTGCGGGCCGGGCCGGCCATCCTGGCCCGGTCGTTCTCTTGACCGGGTCGGGCCGGGCCCAGTGCGGGCGCCGAGGAATCGGCCCGGGCCTGGGCCTGAAACTTGGTTTGGCCTGGGTTTCCAGGTCAAACCCGAGCACCAGGCCGGGCCCGGGCCTCAGGCCCATTTGGACACCCCTAAGTGGCCACAATTCATGGCCCAAGCATGCGGGTAGATGTGATGCAAGTATCTTGTTCCTGTAGGAATTGAGAAAATTTGAATATGAAGTAGCGATTAAGAAATTTGTGGCATCTCAAAGTTAATTATTGAAGTAGCCACAATTCTTGGCCCCACATAGTTTCTGAATTATGCTCCTTAACGATTGTAGGTAGGGGTCAGCTTGGCCGTGCGCCCATCGGGTGCAAGGCCGGGTCAGGTTTGATTTGGGCCTAAACGGCTTAGAGTGGGCTAAACCTATTTTTCTAATTCCGGGTTTGAGATTGGACTCAATCCAGCCCACGACCCGCCTAGGTGCGGAGCGGGTCTGACTTAGCCCACGTCTCATGGGTATTTGTCCAACTATTTTGTTTCCTTTTTTTTACCTTTTTAATTATATAAAACTTGTATTTACAATTATAAAATTATTTCTAATTTATTTTTCAGTAGCTTAAACTTGTATTAAACTATTTTCAAACTTGTATTAAACTTTTTAATCCTCCCAAGTAGACAACAACGAGCTTAAAGATTGATGCTTTGTTTCTCAGTAGGCCAAAAGACCAATAAGTTAAAGACTTTTTTGGCTTTGTTGGCAGCTAGCTGCAGACCCAAAGAGCTAAAATGAACAGCTAGACTAACCAAAAAATATATCATAGGCCGAGACGAGTAGGGATGGGCTCGGTCTAGCTTGAGCGGGGTAAGCATTGCCCGTGCCTATTTCTCTGATCCCGGGTCTGGGGCTGGACCCGGGGAGGCCCATGACCCGGGTATATCATGGGCCGGGTTGGGCTCGGCTCACTACGAGACGAGCGGGGTCGTGACCCATGGCGGAGTGGGCTAGGTCAGCCCGCGGTCGGCCTGACCCACGCCAAACCCTAACCGTAGGCAGATTAATCTTACGCTGTCTCAGTAGACGGAATAGTTAACCCATCAAACATGATAGACTAATTTTCACTTAAGGGGCTGTTTGGTTGGTTTCCTAAAAACCAAAAAAAAAAAAAGGAAATTGAGTCATGGAAATCAAAAAGTGCAATTTTCACCATTTCCATCCCTAAAACTAACCCAAACATACAATAAAATATTATTTTCATCATACAACTCATCCACATCATCCAATAAAATATTATTTTCATACAACAACTCATCTCATATCATCTAATAAAATAAACCAAACAACTTTTATGGGTCACATCATCCAACTCATCTCATCTCCATCTCATCTCATCTTTAAAAATAACTCACATCATCCAATAATATTGTGACAACTCATCTCATCTCATCTCCATTTCATCTCCACCCATTTCCTCCAAAAAAAACAAGGAAATTGATTTCCTTAAGTGTGGGTCACATCATCCAATAATATAATGACAACTCATCTCATCTCATCTCATCTCTTATTTTTAAGATTGAACCAAACACAAGAATAAGACCTATTATAAGAAATATGTTTCTTATTCTTTGATTTCCTTCTTTTTAAACCAATCAAACAACCATCCAAGAACTTTTCTTAAAAAATCACTCACATCATCCAATATCATTGTGACAACTCATCTCATCTCATCTCCTATTATTTGATTTCCTTCTTTTTTTAGCCAACCAAACAACCATAAAACAATTATTTAAGGAAATAGGTTTCCTATTCCTTGATTTCTTTTTTTTATTTGGCAAACAAACAGCCCCTAAACCTCATTAAACCTCACACGAGGTGTTGTTAACCTCTAGATATTTTTATTTTGTTATTTAACCCCTTTCATCTCCTCCATCAAGCCCTTGCCGAAGAGGGCCTCCTAAGTTTGTATGGATGTGGTGGTACTCATCTACTGGACAGCCACGTGTCCAGTAGGTTACGCTGTCCGAAAGTTTGTTATAAAAGACCCGGAAATTTCCCAGCAGGCAAGATCCCTACCCACCACGAGGGACGAGGCTCGTCTCATTGCAGACCAAAAATGGGTTTAACCTCCGCAATCATCATCTTCTCACTCTCGCTCCACCTCTTCATCACTTCACTCGCTGAACCCGTTAACCCGCATCCGCAAGGGTTCCCATCCTTCAAGATCCAAAAACCCCAGGTACCCAACTAAACTAATTTGGTCAAGAAAGGGGGAACTTGATTTTTTATATTTATTGTTTTGTTTTGTTTTATTTTTTTCGCAGGATTTGAAGCAGGCATTTGCGAGAGCATGCTCTTACACGGTGAGGATAACAACAAGCTGCTCATCTCCTCGGTACACCAGAGATTACGTCAGCATCTCTTTTGGAGATGCTTACGGCAATCAGGTATTGTTTTGATTTTGATTTTGATTTTTTTTTTTGGGTTAATTCCACGGAGGAAAATTTTTATCTTAGAAATTGGGGGCTTCCAAGAGAGCGAAAGTTATTTGGAAAGTGTTTTTTTGGAAGGAATTTCCATTTATTTTTATTAGTTTCTAGTTTTATTTAAAAATGACAAAAGGGCAAATCCATTATTTGACCTTATTTGTATTTGCATTTCTGTTTGTATCATTTGATGAAGAAAAATGCTAAACCATTATATGTTTAGAACGCAATCAGACTCAATAAAATACCCACATTGCACATGAATTTATATTGGATAGCTCTTTGGCAAAACTATAAGGATATGTAAAAAAAGGGTAAACTTAGCTTCGAACCCACCAAGAACTAAACTCCCCTTGAACTATATAATTTTCACAATAGCATATTCTCTTATACGAGAAATCTTTCATAATGCAAACTATATGATGGTTGTTAACTTGTAGCTTTATGAGCATTTTATACTCATTATAACATTCTCTTACATTAGACGAGCATATTTGGTTTTGATAGTTGTTACTCTAGCTAAATTGATATGTTTGTTGTTACATCACTGGGGATTGCGCATCTTACATGTACTAGATTAATCAGCTATAAGGGGAATTTATCGTCGTGTTGTTAGCTTACTCAATTCCTTGACTGAACAATAAAGGATGAGCATGTGTAGTGCTAAGTCTATAGAAAAATACTTTTCAAAGCTCATGTTTACAATGACTACTGACTACAGAGTCTCTGGTAGGTGGTACCTATAGTAGCAAAGGAAATTGATACACACCCAAAGCTGGTAGGTGGGATGGTTAAGATCTAGAGAAGCTTTTTGGATTGCAAATCGACCATAGTAACATAGGTGCAACATGAACATCCTCACAACTTTTTAGACACTTCAGTGCGATAGTTTAATAATGATTGTTTTTCATTGTCTGTCCCAAGTCAGGTAGAGGGGGAAAGTAATGTTACATAGCCGACAATTAGCGTAAAATCTAGATGGATCTGTATCAAATGATCCTAAGGAACATAGTTGACTTGGGTTAAAGGCCTTTTCTTCTTGTTGTTCTTGTTTATACTAGATAGGTGCCCACAGGCTCGCAACTACTGTATAATGGTGGCTTTGGGTTGGAAATGATAAGGATCAACTCAAATACCGAGGTGTCATGTGTCGTTCATCTATAATTTCAAACCTGAATTTACATCCCTGCATTTGAATTTGAATTTACTTGTTTGAATGTGCAGGACATTCAACTATTCTTTGCATACTAAATATTTAAGTTTTCCCCTCCTAAAGTTATTATCTAGAGTCAATGGCGGATCCACTCTGGGGCAGTTGACCCCTGTTGACCCTAAATTTTTTTACTTAATAGTAGTTAAAAATCCCCTAAGAGTTAAGCTTAGTAGTAGTTAGATATCGTAGTGTTCCCACAAACAATCTTCACCTTTCAATTTGCAATTTCATCAACAAACCCTAGATTATATCACAAGTTCACAATCCAAACAAAACTTCCTTGACCGTCCTATATCCTCTGCTTAATTTTCTGTTTCTCAAGTAACAGATTGTGATGCTTCTCCTCGTAGTTGCTGCCACATGCAAAGTTCGACTTGTCTTTTCATCGTCTCCTTGAAAAAGAAATCGATGCCAATTGCCGAACCCAAAAGCTCCTCCTTCCAATATCTATATCTTTGAATCTTCGTCTTCGTACTTTTACGAAGTCACAACTTCAAGAGCTTAACAGAAGATTTTAAATACTGAATTACTCCTTTTATGTATCATGTTTGTGCTCAAGAGTTTCATTTGTTGGTTTTGATAAACAAAAAATTGTTCTTTTACAAAGTCGCAACTCCAAGAGCTTAACAATAGGCTTACCGAGTCAAATACTGAGTTACTCCTTCCTTTTATGTATCATGTTTGAGCTCAAGAGTTTCATTTGTTGGTTTTGATAAACAAAAAATTATTTGTCTTCCCTAGCTCTATTCTTCAGAATTCTCCTTGGTGAAAATTATGGCACTCAATAGACAACTTGAGAATTATATAATAGATGTGAAATCAGATGCTATATTTTCGAACTTAAAAGAAATCATTGATTTTTCTTTTTCGGGGGTGGGGTGGGGGGGGGGGGAGTTAGTGGAGATAAGGAAGTATATTTTATATCCTTTGGGTGTTTGCTTGTGAAATTAGCTTTGATCTTCCCACTTGTTACTGCAGCCGTGGAAAGAACTTTTTCTGCTATGATTGTATTGAAGAATCAAATGCACAACTACATGGGAGATGACTAGTTGAGTAATTATTTGGTCACCTATATTGAAAAAGAGATCTTTTATAGCATATACAATGAGAAAATCATATAACATATGAAAATATTAGTAGTGGATGTGACAATTATAAAGAATTTTACTAAGGTACCTCTGTTGCTTATATTTTTGTTCAAACATGTGTGTGTATTTGTTGTCATTAGTATTTGGGTAAGAACATCATATATTTATACTTGCAGTTCTGCTGGATCCACCACTGTATAGAGTTGATGTACAAATTCACAATTAGAAAATTATGTTAAAAGCATTCGATTACACAATGACACTCCTCACCAGTTCTTTGTTATACTTTCACTACTTCATGCATATCAAAGACCACTTAGACCCGTCGTTATGTAATTTATATATGTAATAAATAAAGCATTAGATGTTAGAATGCATTGGTATTGAACATATATTCTCTAAGAATCAAATATGTGAATGAATTATCATATTCAATTCATTTGCTAAGTGAATACTAAAAATATTTTTATTTTGCTTAAACAACAGTCCAAAATGAATTTGAATCCTACAGTCAAATAAATAATTTCTTGGATTATTTAATATTTATTTGTCTAGTTCTATCCTTAAATGGACTAGCCACCCACACAAGAATACAACTCCTATCAAAACCCACTTATTTCTCAGTCATTTAAGAAGACAATGAAAATCTATTAAACTCCCCTCCTACCTTCTTCGGTATAGCTCAAAACATCCTGCTCGCATTTAGATTTATTTGAGAGCAATTATGTTATCTATAACTTTTCGTGATGAAAATATAATTGGATCATAATTTTTTGATTGGTGTATCAGGTGTACGTGCCGAGGCTGGACGACCCGTCGAGTGGCACATTCGAGCGGTGCTCAACAGACACGTTCAAGGTGCAGGGGCCGTGTGGGTATGGTGTCTGCTATGTTTACCTGTATCGGTCAGGGTACGACGGATGGATCCCTGATTCTGTGACTATCAGCGACCTCAATTACCGCAAGACCATCACCTTCTACTATCGCGTGCCTATTCCTGCTGGAGTCTGGTATGGATTCAATCACTGCGGTGGATATGTTACCGCCGCCGCCAATGCGACTGAAGTTATTTAGATGTTGAGTGTTGTTGTAGTTTAATCGAGATGAGATGGTACCCCGGTTTATATTGTGACTCTTTCATTGGAGTGCTATGATATAGTATGTTCTATAGAGACTTGTTACGGCGATGAAATAAGCAATGATCAATGATATTTAAAGTATGGAGACAACATTGCTAATTAGCATGTTGTTATGTTTCTTCTTTCGTCTTAACTATTGGGAGGTTCATTTACGATTTTCTAATGAAAATTTTCCAACGTGCTTAACTAGGCCTCTAGCGGCCTAGCCGTATTCTATTGCTCTTTAGTTTGGGGGGAATTAGTGACATTAACGTCATAAATTTGGTTTAAAAAAATAGGGGTAATTGAGGATGGACCTCATGTAGTACTGCTGCTTCTTACTATTCCCTAGTTTTATTTTTCCAAATTCCAAATAGACTCCCTTAGTGATATTTTTTTGACTCGTTTGCCGTCGATGGGTCTATTTGTAAAAAGAAAACAAGTTCTCTTTCTATCTATATATGAGATAAAAGAGTGAGATTGGAGGCATCAGATGATATCCAATAGGCATAATATGACATCCAATGTCATCGTAAACAGAATTAAAAAAAAAAGAAAAGAAATTCAGACAACATCTACACGCTGTTGGGAGAAAATATGATATCATAAATATAATTTTCCATCTTCAACTGTGAGTTTGTATACTCAATCTGAAGATCTATTCAATTCAAGTTGAAATCTGATAATGATTTTAGAATGAATTCTTTGAAAGAAGTATGGCTATGCTGGAGTGGTGGTATTGGTGGAGATTCTAACTTGAAGAAGTTAGTGTTGATTTGTTCCCTGATCTGATGTGTGTGGCAGGAACGCAATGATAGATTGTTTTCTAATAAACAGAAATGATCTCTTCTCCTCCTGAATAAAATTGTGACTTATTCAACCTTCTGGTTAGGTTCTAAAGAGATTTCTGCTCGAGCTGCTAGGTTACAGGAAAGAAGGAGGAAAAAAGCTGCTGGGAGGATTGCTAATGATGGTACAGTTGATGGCGGGATGGCTGAGTTCCAGGTGATCCAGTTGGAATGAAGATTTCACAGGGTGTTTTTTGCTGTTTGGTTGATGGAAAGATAGTCTTTTTTTTGTTTTTTGCTGCTTTGCATAGCACTGGGTTATATACAGTATAT
>BQKN01066416.1:1024279-1076856 GCA_022839385.1 Asparagus kiusianus
TATATATATATATATATATATATATATATATATATATATATATATATACTCTTAGAACATTCATGGACAATACTCATTATTTGTTCTTTTAACAAATTAGTTCAATTTCCTTTCTCATCCAAATTTGCCAGTAAGATTTGAACTTCAGATGCTCTAATATCATGTTAAACTAAAAAAAGAGAAAAAAAATCTTTATTGATATGGATTATTTGTATATTTACCCCTTAAATTATGGGTATTTGCAGAAATACCTTCCAAATCTTAGTATGTGCAGAACTATCTCTCAAAGCATCAACTTTGTAGTGGGCAGTTTAGTCCCATATTGGAAAGGAGATGAGAAGATAAGTTATTTATAAGCCTTCCCTTTCTCTCCTATTCTTAGAAGGAAATATGTGTTATGCTCTACACCATACATGTGCGCGTCGAATCGAACCGGGCCGGGTTGGGAGGCGCGTGCGCCCACGACCTGTGGAGATGAATGCAGCTCCGGATTAAGGGGCCCTTAACCTTCTATATTTTTGTTTTTACAAATCGGAACAATTAAAACGTGTTAAACATTAGGTTGTGAGAATTATGGATCTAAACGGCTGGATGAATGAAAAAAACGGCTAGCTGAATAAATGAGCGAGTTTTGTGGATCTAAACAACGATTTTTATCCTATATAAGGACCTATAGCTGCGAGGGCTAACAGATAGATTTAGAACAAATCTCTTCTCTTCTTCTCCTCTTTTCAAAAATATCATCCTATTGTTACATTTTCGCTGGTTCTCTGAAAAGTCTTGAAGATTTCACAAAGCCTTCTTGAAGCTCGTGCCGATGAGAAGGAGGTCACCTGACCGATGGTCATCGTATCTCCAAAATCTATTGCCGTGTAGCCCTGTACGAGAAAGGACAATTAGATTCTTAGGATAGTACGTTGCGCGCTTCGATCATCAGGCTATATTCTTAAACCATGTTTACATTTTTGATTCAATTTCTTTTCTGAGTTTTTTTATATTCTTAATCTGTTATTTTTCGATTTCAATTAAATGTTTAAACTATTCTTAATCTGCATTTGATGATAATTACAGTCTAAACAACAAATTATTCCTAACAATCCAAGAATCTAAGTGACCTGTGTAGAATAATATCATGATTAGTATTCTTCTTCTTACGTTAATGTTGTCTACATTTTATAAAAACAACATGTTACACTGCCTGATGATTCTGTTGATTGAATGCTTAAATTATGTCTGTTGCATTATAATAACAAAACCATTCATTGATCATCAGATTATGACTATAAGTGAAATCATGTCAGCTAATCTAGAGAAGTTCGATGGGAATAATTTTCGTCGTTGGCAAAACCAAATGAGATTTTGGCTAACGACTCTAAATTTGATAACTACCATTGAACCTGATAACCTATTTTCCTCTAGACCTCTCACTAGGCAAAACTCCACTGCAGATTCTATTCCTATCCCAAGAACACCTCAAGAGATAAAATATCATTACCTACACAGAATCTTAGGAGCCTTATCTGATAGATTATATGACATCTACTACTCTATCACTAATGCTAAAGTTATGTGGAAACACTAGAGAAGAAGTATGGTTTAGATGATAAAGGAATTAAAAGATTTAAAGCCTCTGATTTTAACAAATTTAAAATGGTAGATTCCAAACCAATGATGAGCAGATTCATGAATTCGAACATATAGTTCATCAACTAAAAATGAATGGATCTATCTTAGATGAAATATTTTAGATAGCCTGTCTTATAGACAAACTTCCTAAAACCTGGTCAGATTTTTCTAAAAACCTTAGCCATGCCCAAGGAGATCTTACTCTTGATCAAGTATTGAATGCCATCAGAATCGAAGAGAAACATAGACTCAGGGAGAAAAATATGACAGAATCCGAACCCAAAGTTAATAATGTAGAATCCAAACCCATTCCCAAACACAAGAAGCGCCCCTTCCACCAAAACCAAAACAGAATGTTTAAGAAGAAATCTTCTCATCAGAATACAAACCCTGTCCAATTTCAAAAGAAGGAAGGAGCTGAACGTCGAGCTTGCTTTGTTTGTGGATGAACCAACCACCTCGCTAAGGACTATTTTTACAAGAAGACTGAACCACCTAAGCCTAGGAAGGGAGTACCTCTACCAAATAAGACCCAAGTAAACATGATGACTTCCAGTTCAGCTGAGACTGCTTTCAGGTCTATTCTCTTCACCCGTGAAGTAAACATGACCTTACAAGCGAATGATTAGTAGATTGACATTGGAGCTAATATTCACGTTCGCTCTAATCAATCTCTGTTTTTCATTTAGCAGGTCTCAAGTAGAGGAATTGCAATCATGAGAAATAATAATGTGGCTCCTGTATTTGGAATAGGTTGGATCAATCTAAACCTGACTTCAGATAAGATATTGATCTTGCAGGATGTCCATCATGTACCAGATATTAGGAGAAACTTGATTAATAGATCTTTGTTAGTGCAACAAGGCTATAAACTTTTTTTTGAATTAAATAAAGTTGTAATAACTAAGGGATTACATTTCATTGGAAAATGATCATTATGTGATGGTCTTTTTAAATTGAATGTTAAGAATTCTACTCTTGCATCTCCAATGGCTTTGAATATTAAACCTTCTATCACTTGGCATCAAAGATTAGGACATGTGAATTATAATTTAATTAAAAGATTGATGCATATCAATATAATTCCAAAGCTTAATATAAAAGATAATGAAAAATGTGAAATATGTATAGAAGCTAAACTTCCTAAGACACCCTTCAAAACTATTGATAGAGATTCTGAGATATTAGAACTCATCTATAGTGATGTCTGTGATTCTGGAAGAACATCTAGAGGAGGTAATAAATATTTTATAACTTTCATAAACAATTGTTCTAATTAAATATTGTTATCTCTATTTAATTAAGACAAAAGATGAAGTGATAAACAAATTCAAAGTATATAAAGCAGAAGTTGAAAATCAGTTGGACAGGAAAATTAAAATACTTAGATCAGATAGAGGTGGTGAGTACACTTCTAATGAACTAAAATAATTTTGTGAAGAGAATGGAATCATTCATGAAATAACTTCTCCATATACACCTCAGTCTAATAAAGTACCTAAAAGAAATAATAGAACACTAATGGATATGTTAAACTCAATGTTAATTAATTCTGGTGTGCCAAATAATCTGTGGGGAGAAGCCCTCATGATTACCTTCCATATACTGAATAGAATTCCATTCAAGAATTCTGATAAAACCCCTTACACAAATTGGAAGAATAGAAACCTAATTTAGATCACCTGAAAGTGTGGGGGTGCTTAGAAAATGTTAAGATACCTAAGAATAAGAGAAAGAAGATAGACCCTAGCTAAGACTGTAGATGGAATCTTTATTGGTTGTGCTTCTGATAGTAATGCAAATAGATTTCTAAAAATCAACTCTGATATTAATGAGATAGACAACAACACCATTGTTGAAGCTAGAGATGCTCATTACTTTAAAAATATTTTCCCCTATATAACCAGAGTAAGTGATAATCACATTTTATTACAATTTTATATCATTGTTATCTATTTTATATGAATAAATATACCACTAATAATTGTTTTTATCTTTAATTGCAGATTAATGAAGAATAAATCTCAAAACTCCCATCTCTCAATAACAAGCCCTTGATTTAATAAAGAAATGAAGCCCATGAAGCCAAATGAATTCTTTCAAATATTTAATGAAGAAATAAATCAAAGCCTAGTGGAAAATCAAGAAAAAATGTCAAAAGTCCAAGCAAAAGCCCAAGAGCAAACCCAAGAGGATTCAACGGATAGCAACCAGAGAGGACAAGGCATCGATGCCAGCATCGATGCCCGTATCGATGCCAGCATCGATGCCCGTATCGATGCCAGCATCGATACCCTTATCGATGCTGGTATCGATACCATCAGCGTTTTGTTATAGATTAATAGCTAAAATTTGTTATTTTTGGATAAGATTTTAATTCAAGGGCTCTCATTCACTGATGTTTACCATAAATAGGGGTAGAGAGTGAGAGGTTAGAGGTGTGAAAAATTATGTAACTCCATTTGAAGAGGAGGGCTACTCTTAATTGAGAAGGCCTTGCAAAAATTATAACTTTTGTTGCAATTAATAATAATAATTTTTCTCCTTTAAATTTGTCTTTTCTCCTCTTTATTGAATGATGAGGATGGAGATGAAGAGAAATTTAAAGGTTTGTATTTCTTTTCTCTTTTATTTCTTTTTAGTAATTTCTTTATTATTGCTTATTAGTTAGATTTACATTCATGCTTGTAGTGTAGATTTATTTTCTTGTTTTTTTATTTCTTTTTACACTTTATTTTGTAGAGTAGATTTATTTTCTTGCATTTAATTTTTGTAATTTATTTTGTAGTTTAGATTTTAATTCTTTATAGTTAGATTTATTTCTTATTCATAGTTTAGATTTTTCTTTTTTTTGTAATTAGTTATTTTTCTTCTTGCTTTTTTAATATGTGAAATAAATTATTGTAGGAATCTTAGATTTGTATGAAACTAGTCTAATTTCTTTTATATTATGCAAATTATTCTCTTACACTTAAAATATTCATGTTTAGGATAATCAACTAGAGAACTAATCGGTAGAAAAAGAATTTGATAATCTATGCTTATCTTAAATAGTTTGATAGGTTATGCTTATGAATTCTAGGATTACTATCTTGTTGTTATTTTTATGATGAATAATAATTTTAACTTAGATGATAATTTGATAGGTTATATTTTCCTTAAATGGTTTGATAGTCTATGCTTAATAAATCTAAGTTGAAATATGATAAAAAGTGAATAGTTTGTATTTTGTAATTGAGATTAGCTAGTAGATTAAATTCTAGATTTCTCATATCTTAATTGAATCCTCCATCTTGACTTTCTTGAATTTTCTTTTCATTCTTGATTTTCTTTCTTGATTTTATTCATTCTTCTTTCTTGTCTTATGATTTCATTTATTCTTTGATTCTTATTTTTTTTCTCTAAAATTCAATTTATTATCTCTTGCATATATTCATAACAATCACTCATCACAATCACACTTATTCTTTAATCCTATTTTATCACGCACACAACATAAGAACCTATTCTAATAATCTCTTAAAATCATCTTCCTTGTGGGATCGATAACTTTTATACTATAACTTGATCAATTGTGCACTTGCAATTTTGGTACATAATTATGCCGTATCAAGTTTTTGGCGCCGTTGTCGGGGAAGGTACTAAAATAGGATTTTATTATTTTGGTTCTTTAACTTGTGTGTTTTCTTGTGAAGGAACCGCTTGGAGCTTGAAAATCTTGGATTGAAGATCAAAAAGAACTTGGAGAATTACTTTCGGGTAAGTCCTCTTTCTAGCGTTTTCAATTCCACCCTTTTTAGTTAGCTTCACAATTAGAGACAATTAGGATTAAAAAACAAAAAGATTTTATTTTTTTTATCATAATAAAATCCATCTTTCACTTGAACATTAACTAACAAAGATAATAAATTCAAACAAGAGCTCTCTTCTCACATTTGATTGTTGTTGACCATAATTAAAAAAATATAAAGATTTTCTTTTTCTCATCCTTTTTAGTCACTTTTAATTTCTAGGGTTGCATTTCATATAGTTAGTAGGAATTCACCAAAGTGATTGTATCACTTGATTTGGCACATACTTAAAACATTCTTAAGGGCAAAACCCATAATCAAGATAAGGTAAGGGATTTTATCACCCTTTCCTTAGCCCACAAATAACTAATTCCTAACTTCACAAACCCATGCCTTCTAAAATTCATTAGACGTTGGTCCCTAAGGACTCGAGCTCAATAAGGAACAAGAAATCCTTAAGTGAACCGGTTTAAGTTTTCTCAGATTAGTTGATATCTAAGGTAAGGTTTAGGGGTTGCGTAAAACGCTCTACAAGGAACGAGGTACTTAATTGATCTCTGATCACCCTCTAGTACTATCATTACCTGGCTAACTACCTGGATAAAACTTTAATCTTTTCACTGTAGGAGTTTTTGGTTAGAAGCTAGTCTAGTTGAGTTAGGCTAAACCCTATAATTAGAGTGATTGAAAAGTGATTGCTTTGATTTGTTTTAGTTAGGATTTTTCTTTATCCTTTTCTTCTCATAAAAAAAAACTAATTTTCTTTCCTTAAAAAAAGTTGTTTTGGTGTATGCAAACTTGGGTTAGGGATAATTCTCACCGTTTAATCCGTATTGAACCAATCCAAGAAATGGCAAATCAACCCGTTCTCCAGGATATGTGTCACCCTACCAGAAATGCAATTCCATCTTGCATAAGTCTTCCCGAAGTAAATGGAGTAAATTTTGAGCTTAGACCGCATTACATAAACATGCTTTCTAAATTCTTTGGTAATGAAACAGAAGATGCATATATTTTTATCTCAGAATTTAAGGAAGTGTGTATTATGATTAAAATGAGAGAATTAACTAAAGATACAATTAAGCTTAGATTTATTCCGTTTGCTCTTAAGGATAAAGCTAAAAAATGGCTGTACAGCTTACCGATAAATTCCATCTCAACTTGGGATAAATTTGTCACCGTTTTTCTTAAGAATTTTTTTCCCTATTCACAAAACGGTAAAGCTAAGGAACAACATTCAAAACTTTAAAATTATCCCGGGAGAGCCATTCTGGAAATATTTCGACCGATTCAAAGATCTTTTAATCCAATGTCCTCATCATGGTCTAGAAAAATGGCGATTGTGCCAAGTCATATATGAAGGATTGGACTATTCTTCAAAAACATCTTTAGAATAGATGTGTCAGGGAGATTTTATGAGGAAAAACGCAGATGAAGCTTGGGAATTCCTAGAGAGTCTATCCGAAAAAACAATACAGTAGGAACACTGTGATGACAGGGTTTCATCAGTTCCCTAATCTAAGTCTAGTAGTCTTTTCCTGGAGTCAAACATTACGTCTGAAGCGAAGATGGCGACGATTATGCGGAGGTTAGAAGCCTTAGAAGTTAAGGAACGAGCTCCAGCTCAAATCAATCATGTTTCTACCCCGGGATGTCATAACTATCAGTCTTCTACCCACGTTTCAGAGGAATACCCTCTTCTAGGAAACAACCATGCATTAGAACAGATGAACGCTATATTCCAACACCCTAGAAATGATCTATTTTTTCCAACCTATAATCCAGGTTAGAGAAATCATCCCAACTTTGGAATCAAGGAAATTCTCCTGGAAATCAAAACTTCATTCCCGTGTCGAACCAACAATTCCCTAGGGAAAATACTGTCTTGTTCAACGTACCAAACAATTTTTAACAAGCTAACCCAGCTTTTCCAACCCAACATCCTCATCCTCACCAGCCTACAAATCCTTCAAATTCTGATCATGACAAACGTTTGAGTGTCTTAGAAAAGGGTTTAGAAACTATGATCAAAGCTCCTACACAAACTACCAACATGTTGACCTAGTCATCCACCACTCTAAATTTCTTCATGCAAACCACCGGCCAAGTGCTCAACTCGAACACTCAAGCCATAGCCCGGTTAGAAACCCAACTTGGGCAACTAGCCACTACCGTGAGTGAGAGAGAAAAAAGAAAATTCCTAAGTCAACCTGTTACAAACCCTAAAGACAATGGATCCAGTTCAAACCATCCAGCTCATGTGAATGCAGTTCACACACTACGATCAGGCAAACAAATAGACAACCAAGTTAAAATACCTTCGGATCAAACCCCTTCTCCCATCCAACATACTCCTTCCGATGAAGCAATTCCTTCCGATGACCAAAACGCTGAACATGAGATTACGCCTGATCTAGATAGGTATAGGCCCGTTGCCCCCTTTCCAGATAGACTCAAACCTAGGAAAAACTCTCCGCAGGTTGAGAAAATCCTAGAAACATTTAAATAGGTCAAGATCAACATCCCTCTCGTAGATGCAATTGAACAAATCCCTTCTTATGCAAAGTTCTTGAAGGACTTATGTAAGAAAAGAAACGCCAATGTCCCCAAGAAAGTCTTATTAGCTGCCAACCTCAGTGAAATTTTTTCAAAACCCATGCCGTTAAAATACAAGGACCCTGATTGTCCCACAATTCCATGCGTCATAGGTAACACTCACATTGATAAGGCACTTCTAGACTTGGGAGCCAACATCAATCTCCTTCCTTATTCAGTCTATCAATAGCTAGGTGTAGGAAAACTTAAACCAACGAGATGCACTCTACAGTTAGCTGATAGATCTGTAAAAATTCCCAAAGGAGAGGTAGAGTATGTTCTGATTAAGGTTGGAGAGTTTATTTTCCCTGTTGATTTTATTGTCTTGGAAACGCAGCCCGTTTCTAATCTCAAAAGTCAAATCCCCGTCATTCTAGGAAGACCGTTCTTAGCCACCTCAAATGCTTTGATAAATTGTAGAACCGGTGAGATGAAACTATTTTTTGGGAATATGACTATTGACCTCAATATCTTCAACCTAGGAAGGCAGCCTAGTGATCCATCTGATGAACCCATGGAAGTGAATTTCATTCAAGGAATATCCAGTGAGCAACAAGAGGGTGAGTGTGAGTCTGATTCAAATGCATCTGATTTAATGATTGAGGAACTTTCTGATGACGAACTAGAGATAGAACCGCTGGTCAAACATGTTTCTACTGTTGGCTGGCAACGAGAACCTTTGGAGATAGAACCCCGAGTCCAGCTTCACCCATCTGTAGAGGAACCCCCTAAGTTAGAGCTCAAACCTCTACCTGAAAATCTAGAGTATGCCTACTTAGGGGAGAACGAGTCTTTATCAGTTATCATTTCTTCTGACTTAACTACCAATCAAAAGGAAACTCTCTTAGATGTTTTAAGAGAGAATAGGGAAGCCATTGGATGGACCATGGCTGATATCAAAGGGATTAGTCCAACCATTGTTCAACACCAAATCCATTTGATAGATGACGCCAAACCTACTAGAGATCCTCAACGTATGTTAAACCCAGTGATGAAAGAAGCTGTTAGGAAAGACATTCAAAAATATCTCGATCATGAGATCATTTATCTCATTTCTGATAGTTCATGGGTGGGTCGGTCCAAGTTGTTCTAAAGAAATCTGGGATCACTGTGATCCAAAATGAGGCTAATGAGCTAATTCCCACTCGAATCCAAACTGGATGGCGAGTTTGTATTGACTATAGAAAACTCAACTTAGCCACTCGGAAAGATCACTTCCCTCTTCCTTTCATTGACCAAATATTAGAGCGTTTAGCAGGACACGAGTTCTATTGTTTTCTGGATGGATATTCAGATTATAATCAAATCCCTATCGCTCCAGAAGATTAGGAGAAAACCACATTCACTTGCCCATATAGAACATTAGCATACCGACGCATGCCTTTTGGTCTGTGCAATGCACCGACCACATTCCAACGTTGCATGATTAGTATTTTTCCGACATGGTAGAGTGATTTCTTAAAATTTTCATGGACGACTTTTTCATCTTTGGTGACACATTTTCCCAATGTTTGCATCATCTTAAACTGGTCCTAGAATGGTATAGGGAGAAAAACCTGACTCTCAATTAGGAGAAATGTCATTTCATGGTCAAACAAGACATTGTCTTAGGACATGTAGTTTCCAATAGGGGAATCGAAGTGGACAAAGCTAAGGTAGATCTCATTTCCAATCTCCCTCCTCCCAAAACAGTCAAAGATGTCAGATCATTTCTTGGTCATGCTGGTTTTTACCGACGTTTCATTAAGAATTTCAGCAAAATTGCTAGACCCTTGACCAATCTCTTAGCTAAGGATACATCATTTGTCTTCTCTCCCGACTGCCTCAAAGCTTTTGAATATCTGAAAAAGTAGCTAACCACAGCTCCTATCATTCATCCACCGGACTGAATCTTACCCTTCGAATTGATGTGTGATGCATCTGATTCTTCGATTGGTGCTGTTTTAGGATAATGGTTTGATAAAAAACCGCATGTGATCTACTACGTCAGTAGGACTCTGAATGATGCCCATCAATTACCCTGCCACAAAAAAAGAGTTTTTAGCTGTAGTCTTTGCTTTAGAAAAATTCAGATCCTACCTCATCAGTTCCTTAACCAAAGTTTTCACAGATCATGCAGCACTAAAGTATCTTTTGACCAAAAAGGATGCTAAAGCACGGCTCATTAGATGGATTCTCCTACTTTAAGAGTTTGATATTCAAATTCTTGACAGAAGAGGAATAGAGAACCTCGTAGCAGATCACTTCTCTCGACTCCCAAATGCACCAACATCAACCATCTCGAGCAATAAACATTTTCCAGATGAACAACTCTTAGAAATCCAATCTATTCCATGGTTCGCCGACATTGTGAACTACATAGTCATGAACCAGATCCCTTCTCATTGGTCCAAACAGGATAGATCCCGTTCTCTCTCCCAAGTAAAATACTTTTACTGGGATGATCCATATCTATTCAAATACTGTCCTGATCAGATCTTTAGGAGGTGTGTTTCCACTGAAAAAACTAGGAGTGTTCTATCCTTTTTTCATGCGCAAGCATGTGGGAGCCACTTTGGCCCAAGAAAAACAGTTGAAAATATTCTTCAATCTGAGCTATACTGGCCCACTCTTTTCAAGGATTCATACGAGTTTTACAAAACATGTAACCGCTATCAGCTTTTAGGGAAGGTCACTAGAAGAAATATGAAGTCCTTACAACCCATCTTATCTATTGAACTTTTTGATCTGTGGGGTATCGATTTCATGGGACCATTTCCAAATTCCTTTGGAAATGTTTACATTCTAGTAGCCGTTGAATACATGTTAAAATGGATTGAGGCGGTAGCTTGTAAAACTAATGAAAACAAGGTCATTGTCAAGTTTTTAAAAGAGAACATTTTTGTACGGTTTGGAGTACCCCAAGCGATCATCAGTGACAACGGTACACATTTCTGTAACCGTTCTTTTGAGATTTTGATGAGAAAATATTCAATCACACACAAATTGTCAATTCCTTATCACCCCCAAACCAGTGGTCAAGAGAGGTCACAAACAGGCAGATCAAACAAATCTTAGAAAAAATAGTTAATCATAACAGAAAAGATTGGTCTGTAAAATTATGTGATGCTCTATGGGCATATAGAACAATTTTCAAGGCCAATTTGGGGATATCACCATACAGCCTGGTATTCGAGAAAGCTTGTCACCTACCAGTGGAGTTGGAACATCGAGCAATGTGGGCAATAAAACAGCTAAATTTTGACTCAGACTCGACAGGTAAGAATAGATTGCTCCAAATAAATGAGTTGGAAGAAATTCAAAATGATGCATACATAAACTTAAAAATTTATAAAGAAAAAACCAAGATTTTTCATGACAAATCAATTTTACGAAAAAAATTCTCTCCAGGATAGAAAGTTTTATTGTACAATTCAAAATTACATATTTTTCCTAAAAAATTAAGATCAAGATGGACAGGTCTATTTTTTGTCAAACAAGTTTTCTCGCATGAGGCTGTCGAGATAGAAAATCCTAAAAATGGTGACATTTTTAAAATTAATGGCCACTGTCTAAAACCATTTTTAGAATTTTCTACACTCGGAGAGGAGGAGGTGTTAGTTCTCTATGAACCACATTATTTATAAAAATAAAAAAATTAAAAAAAGAAGAAAAGAAGAAAAAAAGAAAAAATATATAAATATAAATATATATATAAATGAATTTTTTTTCTCATTTTTGTTTATCTTAAAAAAGGAACAAAATAAAAAAACTTTTGAATAACTAACATAGGTTTTTTAAAAAAAAAAGGAAACAATATTTACATAACAAGTTCGGCCCAAAATCACAGGCCCAGAAGAAAAAAAAAGAAAAAAATATATAATAAGTATAGGCCCAAAACCACAGGCCCAAAAGAAAAGAAAAAAAAAGAAAAAAAAAAACCGTGTTTGGGCCGGCTGGCCCAAACACCATGGCTTTGGGTATCGATGCCAGCATCGATGCCGGCATCGATGCCCAATACATGTTGCATTAAAACCACAGCCCCCAACCCATTTTCTTCCCCCTCTTCATTTCAATATCTCCCAAACCCGATGTAACGCCCCTGGGTTCACACAAGGCTGCAGTCCGAGGTGAAACCAAGAATGTCAAACCTGCCATGCACCACACCGTGCAATAACATGTTTCACCATCACAATTACTATCTCTCTAGTGGAATCAACAACAGGTGTAAGTACAAAGCAAGTAAAAGGTGAATCGACAAATACTGAATTAAATGATAGAACATAACATGTCTCATCAACGAAATAAACTGAAGTACATAGTCAAAGCCTGAACTGAATAAACTGGAGTTCCTTAACAAGTCTCAAAATACAATAAGTCTGAATAAAGGGAATAAGGCGACACAGCCTTTACAACTTCTAGAATAAACTCTCAAATGTCTGACAACAATACAGTGGAGCTCACAGAAAATAATACATAGATAATATGAAAAAGCTGGACACTAAAGTAGTCCGCTAACCACCTGCGACTCTCCGTGCTCCTGGCTCGTGACCTGAAAGGGGGAGGGACAACGAGCGTCAAAGCGCTAGCGAGCAACATCACAACCAACCCCAAGGGATAGGGCTCGTTGTAAGAAAATACAATAATGTATAATAGCATTAAATCATTATACAAACAGATATGGGCCTTAGTACTTAGGGAAATACAACACGAGCATAGGTACGTCGAGCGAAATAATCCAAACAAGGAAACCCTCATGTATATACCTTGTATCTCAAATTGTAGATCCCTAAACACTAAGCCCGGAGTCTAATACATGAACAATAAAGAAAAGATAACAATCCCATTTCTAATAATAAACACATCTATGTCAAAATCTCGTAGTCGAAATAAGTGTTATGCACAGCTCATGCCACTATTATATCCAACTACATAAAAATGTCATACTCAAATACCCAAACGTATATGATGCTCAAGGTTTAGCAAAAATTGCCCAACACGGGGTCTTTAGTCGCTTATAGTCCAACACGAGGACTTTCGTCGCTTATAGTCCAACACGAGGACTTTAGTCGCTTATAGTCCAACACGAGGACTTTAGTCGCTTATAGTCCAACACGAGGACTTTACGTGAACTATGAAGTTACCACTAGTAATAGAGTGTCCATTCAACTCTTATACGCCTTGCTATACAATTCTAAACTTTATATCAGGAAAGAGTCATCTCACATGTATCACATATGAGTTCAATCTATATGTGTGTATACAGCATGTGATTAAACAGAAACACAAAGAAAAACAGGAAAATCTCGGATGAGTCGACTCATGCACTCTTATGAGTCGACTCATGCCTCATGGGTCGACTCGTATACTGACGAGTCGACTCAGCAGAAGATAAAAGGCAACAGGAAACAACTTTGTGAGTCGACTCATGATTAGTCATGAGTCGACTCGACATGATGAGTCGACTCATGATGAGTCGTGAGTCGACTCACGAGCTGAAATTCGCATTCTTATGAACTGAACTTGTTCTACTCGTCCCACATCTCATTTTTTCCAAGTATACATACATCTAGCCTTCAGTTTTAGACTAGTACACAGTAAGAAAACATATATAGCACATGAAACAAATACTTGCATGTTAACCCTAACATTTAACTCCCTAAACATGAAGGACAACATCAAATTAATATAAAAACTCATGTTTTTATTCTTTAAACAAAATTCTAGATCTGGGTTTTCATTAAAAACTTGTTGGTAGGGGTTTAAAATCTTAAGCACATGATTTCTAACATTCACCCTATCAAGAACATTGATTTATACTGGAAAATAGGTCTTAGGCTCAATAAAACCCATTAAAAACGTTTATAAATAAATAAAAACATAGGGAAGGGATTGGGTGAGATGCTACTCGCCTCAAATGCGAAGAATAACAATCCCCCTCGCTGCAATCCACAAGAAGCTGCTGAAATCCCCTAAAAATCGCCCAAGAATCCCAAAAACAAGCTAGGGTTTGAAGGAGAGGAAGAGGGGTTAGGGTTTCTTGGGAGTTCAGATGAAAAATGAGAGTTTTCGGGTGAGGGAAGTATATATAAGTCAATGAAAACCCGACCCGAAACCCAGCAAACCCGACCCGAAACCACCCAGAAAATCATCGATAAGTCGACTCATGATATGTCATGAGTCGACTCATGACTCATGGGTCGACTCATAAATTATGAGTCGACTCAGCAGAAAGAAAATGGGAACAGGACTCGATATCATGAGTCGACTTATGACAGGCGTAAGTCGACTCAACCTGATCAGTCGACTCATGACATATTATGAGTCGACTCATGAACAAAAATCTGCATACTTCGATTTCTTTTGCACACGATTTGCAAACTTACAACTCATCCTCATACCTGAGGCATATACACATCCTCATAAGCTCAAATATCATTTTCCACGCATGACCATGCGACAAAGATATTTATAGTATATATTAAACATCTTTATTCACTCATATTCACACTTATAAGTTGTCAAAATCAACGGGGTCTTACACCCGATTCCCCCCCCTCTCAAACCCTAATTCCCCCACACAAGATCAAGAGCATTTTGGAGGATTGTTTCTTCAATTTCTTGGGTTTTTTCCTCATCTCCCCAATGTATATTTTCTAAACTTGATCTTGTAACTTCAATTTTTGAATTTATGGATGGTTTGGTGATTAAATCATGAATAATTTTGGATTATTATCATAGTTTGGTATTGATTCATGATAAAAATTGATCAATTCGACAAATTGAGGGTTTAATTTGGGGATTTTTCGAAAATTTGGGGATTTTGTAAAAAAATCTGAAAAATTAGGGGGGGGGGGTTATGCAAAATCTGAAAAAATCTGGGTTTGAACTTGGAACTCAATTGAGTATATCTTGTACAATAATCTGAAAAAAAAAATATTTTTTGGGTCTTTTATGCAAACCCAAAAATTCTTAGGGTTTTTTTGTACAAAAATGCATAATTATTGAACATTCAATTGGGTAAGTGATTTCAAATTGAGAATATGATCTAAAAAAAAGGTTTGGGGTGTTTTATGTAAATCCAAAAAAATTAGGGGGGGTTTGCAAAAAAACTTGAATTTGGGGTGTTATGTGCAAACAATTCAAAAAAAATGCCAATCATTTTAACATTTGTAAGGTTTAGCTTATAATTATAATATCAACATGTATATTTCACCAATCAAGTTATTAAAATTTTAACATTTTTCTAAAAGAACAATTTTGAGGAAATTTATTGTCAAAACAAAATTCTGATAACTTGAAATTAACTCATGTTGAACAATTTATAGCTAAATTCTTGTAAAAAAAATAAAAATAAAAATAATATTACTAATAAAATAAAATAAAAAAAATATATTGGAATGTTTGTTATTAAAATGTTTTTTTTGTTTTTTTCTTTTCTTTCTTTTTCTGTAGATGCCCCCCAGAAATAAATCCCGAGCAAGTTCATCATCTTCTGATCCATTTGATAGCGACATAGATAGATCCACTATTTTAGCCAGAATTGTGGGTCTTAACATTCATTTTGAGAGGGGTTTTCATATGAGTGCATTACATACATATCAATCCACAATCACCATGTTAACTGCAGTAGGTCTTAGGAGCATGATGACTAAACCCCTAGAAAAAGCAAACATTTCATTAGTCCATGAGTTCTATTCTGGATGGGAAATTGATCTAGATAGAGAATATTCAGCTTTTTCTATCGTGCGGGGTGTTAGAGTTATTTTCGATCTTTCCACTATCCATGCTACCCTTGACCTTGCAGAACCACCTACTGATGTACCAGATTACTTCCACTTAGCCTCCACATTACAGCCTGGTACACCAGAATACAACAACATGTCTACAACCTTGTGTGAGAGGATCTTTACATCTAGTTTCAGTTCAGGAAATCTCAAACCAGAATATAGATTACTTAATCTTTTCCTGAACTTTGATTTGAAACCCACCACTGCATACTCTGTCATTACCCCCACACGATATTCTCCTTCTTTTTTGGATAGCCACTGGTCAGCGGTTTGATATAGCGAGGATTATATTTGTATGGATGCGCTCATCAGTGGAGAATGTGTTGGATTGGGTCAGGACACAGTCTGCATTACGTACTCAGCTCATTTACCCCTATTTCATCACTAGACTCTGCCATAGATTTCACGTTCCAGTATTCGCAGAGGATAGGTTAGAAGCAGGAAAGGGGTTACTAAATGATCAGACTGTGAGGAGGAGCATTTCAGGGCGAGATCAGTCCGGTCCTTCAGGTAGAGAGCCTCCTCAGCACCAGCCAGCTACACATGACCCCATTCGAGAGGAGATGGATAGGATGCGGAGTCGCATGGACAGGATGCAGATTCAGATGCACAGGATGCAGCGGCATATACACGAGATACATGGTCAGATGAGCTACTCCACCGAGACCCTGACATATTTGGCGAGAGGATGGCAGAGAGAACATGGAGATACAGATGGACCTCCACCTGAGCTTCATAGTTTTATCACACCATTTCAGCCAGATGATTTCCCAGGAGAGGATGAGGCGGGACCGAGTTCAGTAGCTGCCGTTGATGATGTGGATGACGATATATCAGGAGATGAGTAGTGAGGGATGTTCTTTCTATTTTACCTAGTCTTTGATTTTTATTTCGGCATGTACTTATTAAATTGTGATATTTTGGATATTATTTGCCTTGAGGACACTGTAAAGTCTGGGTATGGGGGTGTAAGCTAGTTAGCATTTGCTTATATTTTGCTAGTTAGTATTTTGTTTCAGTATTTTTTCAGCATTTATCTTTTGTTAGTTTTAATAAAAAAATTTGTCACTTGCTAAATTAATAGAGTTAAGTAATAATTGATCTAATTGATAGATTTTAAATTTTCTAATTCTAGTTAGTGACATACTCAAGTTCACCTTTTATGATAACTCCAAATAAAATTCTTAAGAAATGATTTTTCAACTAGTATACTTTACTTAAGTTTTACCTTAGATTTTTAATTAAAAATAATAAAAGTTTTGCATGTTTAACTTAGAGTTGAAAATATTTTTTCATGTTATCTTGATTTTCACATTTTTTTCAGATTATATATACTTACATATATATATTTATAAAAAAACTAACCTTATAAATGAAGAGTACGAAAAATGGGCACAAAAAAAAAACTCTTAAATTCAAGGTGATTCTATCTTATAAAGCCTAAGTTGACTGAGTAATTAAGCCCAATGAGTATTTCTATACTTAATGACCTAAGCCCAATTGGGTTGGGATTCATTGGCCCAAAACTCGTTAAATGGTCACTTAGAAAACCCGTTAAAATAGAAAACAATCACCAAGAATTAGAGAGTGAAAGAAAAAAAATTATATACATATATATCTATAACACTAACTATTTTTTTATATATATTGTTGTTTTGTATATATGGTCTTAAAAAATAATTTTGATCAATAGACTTGAAAGTTATTTAAAACAAAGAGTTAGCATGTTCTTTTCAAAACTTTTGAATTAAATCTCTAAGATTTGACTTGGTTTGTATTGCTATAATGAAAAAGATTTTCTAAGAGATTTACAATGGAGTTATATATAAAAACGTTTTCTTGATTATTAACTAGCTTCAATTAGAATGTCTAAATATATCAAAGAAAATTAGTAATTTACTGACTTATTTAACTTGGCAAGTTGACCGAATTTTGTGGGTATATTCACTGCAAACCCTCACGAGACTACAACTCGTCCACTAGGGTAACCTAGGGGTTTAAAGGCTTGTTGTATGCGCTAAATACAACCGCGATTCCTACAAAAGTGAGTTAGAATTTTTTTTATTTTCTTTACTAGAGGACTAGCAAAAGTTTAGGTGTGGGGGTATTTAATAATCATATTTTATTATAATTTTATACCCTCATTATCTATTTTATATGAATAAATATACCACTAATAATTGTTTTTATCTTTAATTGCAGGTTAATGAAGAATAAATCTCAAAACTCTCATATCTCAATAACAAGCCCTTGATTTAATGAAGAAATGAAGCCCATGAAGCGAAATGAATTCTTTCAAATATTTAATGAAGAAATAAATCAAAGCCCAGTGGAAAATCAAGAAAAAATGCCAAAAGTCCAAGCAAAAGCCCAAGGCCCAAGCCCAAGAGCAAACCCAAGAGGATTCAGCGGATAGCAACCAGAGAGGACAAGGCATCGATGCCAGCATCGATGCCTGTATCGATGCCAGCATCGATGCCTGTATCGATGCTGGTATCGATACCCCTATCGATGCTGGTATCGATACCATCGGCGCTCTGTTACAGATTAATGGCTGAAATTTGTTATTTTTGGATAAGATTTCAATCCAATGGCTCTCATTCACTGATGTTTACTATAAATAGGGGTAGAGAGTGGGGGGTTAGAGGTGTGAAAAATTTTATAACTCCATTTGGAGAGTAGGACTACTCTTAACTAAGAAGGCCTTCTAAAAATTATAACTTTTATTGCAATTAATAATAATAATTTTTCTCCACTTTAAATTTGTCTTTTCTCCTCTTTGTTGAATGATGAGGATGAAGATGAAGAGCAATTTGAAGGTTTACATTTCTTTTCTCTTTTATTTCTTTTTAGTAATTTCTTTATTATTGCTTATTAGTTGGATTTACATTCATGCTTGTAGTGTAGATTAATTTTCTTATCTTTTTATTTCTTTTTGCACTTTATTTTATAGAGTAGATTTATTTTCTTGCATTTAATTTTTGTAATTTATTTTATAGTTTAGATTTTTATTCTTTGTAGTTAGATTTATTTCTTATTCATAGTTTAGATTTTTCTTTTTCTTTTTGTAATTAGTTATTTTTCTTCTTGCTTTTTTAAGATGTGAAATTAATTATTGTAGGAATCTTAGATTTGTATGAAACTAGTCTAATTTCTTTTATATTATGCAAATTATTCTCTTACACTTAAAATATTTATGTTTAGGATAATCAACTAGAGAACTAATCAGTAGAAAAAGAATTTGATAATCTATGCTTATCTTAAATAGTTTGATAGGTTATGCTTATGAATTCTAGGATTACTATCTTGTTGTTATTTTTATGATGAATAGTAATTTTAACTTAGATGATAATTTGATAGGTTATACTTTCCTTAAATGGTTTGATAGTCTATGCTTAATAAATCTAAGTTGAAATATGATAAAAAGTGAATAGTTTGTATTTTATAATTGAGATTAGCTAGTAGATTAAATTCTAGATTTCTCATATCTTAATTGAATCCTCCATCTTGACTTTCTTGAATTTTCTTTTCATTCTTGATTTTATTTCTTGATTTTATTCATTCTTCTTTCTTGCCTTATGATTTCATTTATTCTTTGATTCTTATTTCTTTTCTCTAAAATTCAATCATTGTCTCTTGCATATATTCACAACTATCATTCATCACAATCACATTTATTCTTTAATCCTATTTTGTCATGCACACAACATAAGAACCTATTCTAATAATCTCTTAAAATTACCTTCATCGTGGGATCGATAACTTTTATTCTATAACTTGATCAATTGTGAACTTGCAATTTTATTACATAATTATACCGCATCAGTAAGCAACTCACGCCTTAACTCTAACAATCCAGATCCTAGTTCGAATCCTATTTCTAACCATGGTGAAACTAGTTCTAGACAAATCAAACCACTAGAAACTCTAGAGGAACCGAGGAGAAGTATGAGAACTAGAATAGAAAAGGTCCATGAAGATTTCTATGCATTTCTTATAGAAGACTCTCCAATCATATTTGAGGATGCAATAAAATCAATAGATGCTCTATTTTGGAAGGAAGCTATAAATAATAAGATTCAATCTATAGTTCAAAAGTAGACTTGGGAACTCACTGATCTTCCTCCAGGCTACAAAACTATAGGATGTAAATGGGTATTTAAGAAGAAAATGAGACTTCATGGAACAATAAATAAGTATAAAGCCAGATTAGTGAAAGTACCCTAATACCACTAGGAAGGAACCCTAGAGGGGGGGTGAATAGGGTTTATGCTAATCTAATCCGATTTATGCCAATTTAAAAACTAATTAACAAATATATCCTAGCAAAAGACTTATGAACAATATATGAACAAGGATATACAAGTTAACACAAGGGTGAACAAACAAAGTAAGATAGTGGGAATATAAACAATGAGCAATTGACAAAGGTAATATAAATATGAAAATAAGTGCGCCAATACAAATACAAACAAAACGATATGTCACGAGGTTCGGTCCCCACGACCTACGTCCCCGCTCCTCACCTCGAGGAGATCTCCACTATCACACCCGGTTTGAAAGCCGGAACTTCTCTACACACTCGGTTTTCTAGCTAACCGAAAACTCTACAACACTTACAATATAACTACACTAACCACAACCTCAAGTGTTGGTCTCTAGCCCGTGTCTCCCTCAAGTGCTCGGAATTATCACCTCTCTCTAGGCTACCGACGCCACTACTCTTGGGACAACCCCGTCTCTCACCACACACTCCTCTTGGTGTACTAGTGTAATACAAGTGATCTCACAATGAAAGCTCACAACAAATAAATTGTTCTCTACAATGGATGAGAACACAATGTAGGCTCACTCTCTAAGTCACACAATCCCACAACCTAATTATACAATGTATGCAAATACAATAAGCTCAATGGTTGTGTGTGTACAAAGAGATAAATAAAATCAACTAAACTCAATATAAACACTAGCTTAATAAAATGATAATCAATCAATAAAATGTAAAGCTAGATTGAGTTTAGAAAACTTCTCCAATAAATGACAAGAGTGAGAGAGAGAGATGATTTGAAGCCTAAACACCAAAGATTATCTCCTCAAGCCCTTGTGAAATTATATTCACAAAACAAACTCTTAAACACACTTAGAAACCCTTAAACAAACTTGTAAAAACTCTTTAAAACTTTTCTCTTGGTTGATTATGAAAGATGAGAGCAAGAGGGTATTTATACCCACACAAAACTTCAGCAAAAACCCAAGTAAAATGACCAAAAACCCATAAGAAAACAAAGCTGGAAAATAGCCGTTACTGTGTAACGGACACATTATGGGTCGACTCATAAAAATCATGGGTCGACTCATAAGTAGCCATTATGGCCTAAAAATCAGCTTATGGGTCGACTCATAAAATTCATGAGTCGACTCATCATGCATGGGTCGACTCATGAGGTCATGGGTCGACTCAGCAGAAACAAAAACCAAATTCCAGAACACTTCATGAGTCGACTTATGACAGGCATGAGTCGACTCAACCTGATGGGTCGACTCATGATATTGTGAGTCGACTCGTCAGAAACAAAATGCAAACTACACAACAGTTTATGAGTCGACTCGTCACTGTTCATGAGTCGACTCATGACATGCACACAGCCTGTTTTAAACAGTACATGTCAACATAAAACAGGGTTTAAAAATATCAAATAAATTCAAAAAAATATAAAACTTTGGGGAATGATTGTAGACATGCTAATAAACATGCTACAATGACTGGTTATCAGAAAGGACCTCCCAAATGAAAAATATCATCATTTTACAAAATAGTCCAAAACATGAAAATATGAGATACTTGAATTTTGATGTTTTGACATAAACCAACTTTTGAAACTTTGTGAAATGTTTGTATAGACTTGATAAAAGATATAAAATGTTGTTATGAAGTCTATAACCTAGAAATACAATATTTTCATAAAATTGCATATTCTATGCAATATTTTCAAAAACACAATAGAGTATGAAACATATGATTATATATATGAATGTAAATTTGTTTCATATCTATATAGCTAAACCAAAACACAATAATAAATATGAAATGTGTAATCTCATATTTATGAACATGAAAACTCAAAACTATGTATATATATATATACCTGAAAACCAAACATATATGTATATATGAAACTATATATATACATGAAAACCAATTTAATGTGTGTGTATAATATTGAGCTTAAGGTACTTAACACACATAATATAAATCCTAAACTATATTACCCAAGCCGATCTTCAACGAAGCTCTATCTTGGTATACATGGATGAAGCTTGACTTGGATCTTTAACTTGAATAGCATGCTTCATTCCATAATTCCGCCAACCTCCATTAGATATGATCGTTATGGCGCAATCCATCCATCCTCCAACACATTGTTTGTCTAGAATACCTAATAAGAAACATAAACACTAGACAAACAATATTAGGAATTGTTTGTAATCATCAAAACAAGATTAGAAGATGTAGGCTCATAACATGAGACCTAACAATTAGTAGCTAAAGGATATACCCAAAAATTTGGTATTGATTATTTTGATGTCTATTCTCTAGTAGCTAGGATTACTACAATTAGAGTTCTTATAGATATAGCATCCATTCACAAACTGATAATACATCAAATGGATGTTAAAACTATATTCTTAAATAGAGACTTAGATGAAGAAATTTATATGGATAAACCCGAGGGATTTGTTGCTTCTGGACAATAGAAGAAAGTATACAAGCTTATTAGATCACTATATGGTCTCAAACAAGTTCCAAAGCAATGACACTTGAAATTTGATGATATTATACTAACTTATGGATTTGTAATTAATCAAACAGATGAGTGCATATGTTATACAATAGATAATAACAACAAAATTGTGATATTGTGCTTATATGTTGATGATATTCTTTTTTTTTATTCTGACATACAAACCATAAATGATATCAAACACTTTTTATCATAAAATTTTGACATGAAAGATTTAGGTCAAGCTGACTTAATTCTTAACACTAAAATCTTGAAGAACGAGAATGGATATGTGTTGTCACAATGACACTACACAGAAAAATCCTCAAGAACTTTTATAATCCAAACTGTCAACCTATTTCTACTTCATATGATCCTAATGTGCATCTAAAGAAAAATACAGGTTATCCTTAATTATAGAGGGAATATGCACAAATAATTGAATCATTAGGATTCCTGATAAACTACACCTGACCTGACATTACCTATGCAGTAAATATACATTAATTCCTGATAAGAGTCGCTAGAATGCTCTAGAAAGAATTTTGAGATACCTAAATGGAACTATGAATTATGGTTTACATTATAAAGGTTATGCATCTGTATTAGAAGGTTACTCAGATGCAAATTGGATTATTAATTCAATAGATGTAAAATCCACCACTGGATTTGTGTTCTTTTTAGGAGGAGGAGCTAATTCATGGAAATCTACTAAACAAACTGTAATGGCTAGAAGTACAATAGAATCAGAAATGATAGCCCTTGATACTACTAGTATAGAAGCTGAATGGTTGAAAGATTTACTAACTAAAATTCCATTAATATAAAAACTATTACCAGCTATTTCTATCCATTATGATTGCAGGTCAGCGATTAACAAATGTCATCAAGAGAATGCAAACATGAAAATGAGTCAACACTTGAAAGTGCGACATAAATCCTTGAGATATAAGATGAAAAACCATGTAATAGCCTTAGACTTTGTAAGATCAGAGAAAAATCTTGCAGATCGCATACCTAAAGGCTTATCTAGGGCAGTGGTCCTAGAATCATCGAGGGGGATGAGGTTAAACCCATAAAAAAAATCACCGCAGTGATAACTCAACCTCACAGAGGTTTAATGGGTAGAAACAAACTAGACGAGTGATTAATTATGCGGAGTAGTGAATTCATTTGCTCCCATCCCTAGGATGATTAGTGCTCATAAAAAGCAAGCGAAAGGTTGAGTTTAACTCTTAATGAATCCAAGACCTATGAGGCAGGATGCATACTTGCTCGCATCCTTATTAGGATTCACCTATATGTTTGTAGTTGTGAGGCTGTGACTATAGGATCAGGGCTGCTACCTAGTAACACACATGAAAGATACCTGCACAAGGTTGATAATAGTCCAACCCGCTTAGAATTCTTCAAAACTATACTATGTGTGCTTTCTGTAGAAATTCGATAAATGGGATTAGTTTAAGGCGTAGTCCACCAAACTCTCACGGATCTATACAACTGTCACTAAGTGAATGTTCAAACCAAAAGGTACCTCCACCTATTACATAGTATAAGGGAACCAACAATCTTATTTTCAAAGTTCTTCTTTTACTCTTATTTCTAAATTATTATAAGTTTTAAGTTATGTGGGGGGATTGTTGGAGTTGTAACTTAAAACTTGACTTTGTAGTGGGAAAGTTTAGTTCCACTTTGGAAAGGAGATGAGAAGATAGATTGTTTATAAGCCTTCCCTTTCTCTCCTATGCTTAAAAGGAAATATGGGTTATGCTCCACACTACACATGCGCGTGCCGAACCGAACTGAGCCGGGTTAGGAGGCTCGCGCCCATGACCTGTGGATACGAATATAGCTCCGGATTGAGGAGCTCTTAACCTGCTATATTTTTGTTTTTGCAAATTGGAATAATTAAAACATGTTAAACATTTGGCTACGAGAATTATGGATCTAAACAGCTGGATGAAGGGAAACAGCTAGCTAAATAAATGGGCGAGATTTGTGGATCTAAAGGGCGAGTTTTGTGGATCTAAAGGGTGAGTTTTGTGGATCTAAACATCAATTTTTCATCCTATACAAGGACCTATAGTTGCGAGGGCTAACAGATAGATTTACAACAAATCTCTTCTCTTCTTCTCCTCTTTTTGAAAATATTATCCTGTTATTACATTTTCGTTGGTTCACTGAAAGTCTTAAAGATTTCTCAAAGCCTTCTTGAAGCTCGTTTCGACAAAAAGGAGGTCGCCTGACCGAGGGTCATCGTATCTCTGAAATTTATTGCCGCGTAGCCCTGTACGAAAGGGTTGCAATAAAATCTTTTTACAATTCAATCAAATATATCATATATGGGTTTGTGTATTCTGATTTACTCAATGAATAAAAGATAGATAGATTAGTTATTCTTTGTAGCTTAAAGTTGATAGGAACAAAGAATTTATTGGTGATTAATCAGAAAGAAGGCAAGCAACATTTGATGATTCAACATAATTATTAATAAAAGAACATAAAAGATGCTTAATGGAAGTAAGAAATATTAGGGTTGAAACAACGACAATCCCGAGGTTCGACAAATGTGCCTACGTCCTCGGGAGCCACACCAGAAAATTCCTTTGATATTAAAGAAGATCATAAAGCCTGCAAATGACCACTCTCTCTCTAAGATCTCTGATCTCAAAGTATTCTCAAAACCCTTTTTTCATGTACAACAAACCCTAAAAATGTTTCAAGGTTTATATTTAATCCTAGCTTAAAGCAGATTCCAACCCGAACCAGGAAAGCTTATATACCGCTATCAGTTGACTGGTGCACATGCATCAGTCGACTTGATAGAACGCGGTTTTTACAGGGTCGATCGTGGACATTTATCAGTCGGCTGGTGGTACACAACCAGTCGACTGATGAGCTCCTACCAGTCGACTGATTATCTCCATCAGTCTACTATCCAGAACGTGGTTTTCTGGGTTGTTTCCTATAATCAAGTCGGTCGACTGATCCAGGGTCTTCAGTCGACTGATGCTGAGATTTTTAGTTGCTTGTTGATTTAAGTTCTAGTCTACACACATCCAAAACCAACAATCTCCCACTTGGAGATGAAATCACCATCAATGAGCTCTCTTGAACTTCCACCATCTTCGTAAGCATCTTTCCTCCCCGGAAAAGTTTCATTCTTCAATCAATAGCAATCTCGGTGATCCCACCTCCTCCTAGTGTAGCTCCGCCTTATCTCCTACGCGTGAAGGCTAACTAAAGTTGCGTATAACTTTAGTTTGTCAATGACCACTGCTTTCGTCAACATATTTGTAGGATTTTGGCTCCCTAGAATCTTCTCCAGTTGTAACTTGTTGTCCTCTATCAGCGAGCGTATGAAATGGTAATATACGTCAATGTGCTTCATTCTGGCATGATATACTGGATTCTTGGTAAGGTGTATAGCACTCTAGCTATCACAATAAAGAACTCCGTTCTCTTGCTTCAAACCTAACTCTTCCAGGTACTCGATCAACCAAATCATCTCCTTGCTGGCTTCAGTCACTGCGACATACTCTGCCTCAGTCATGGACAATGTTACTATCTTTTGCAAACGTGAGACTCAACTCACTGCTATCAATGCTAAAGTATAAACATACCCCATGGTACTTCACCTAGTATCATGATCATCGACAAAGTTTGTATCCACGTATCCCTATAGTACTAACTCCTTCCTCATGAAACATAGTGGCATATCCGTAGTCTCTCTCAAGTATCGTAATATCCACTTCACGGCCTCCCAATACTGTTTCCCTGGATTGTTTACAAACCTTCTCATAACTCCCACTACATGAGCGATATCCGGCCTCATGCAAACCATCGTGTACATAAGACTACCAATGGCTGATGAATATGACACTCTGCTCATGTGCTCCTTCTCTGCATCTTCTTTAGCAATTGTTTCTCAGATAATCTGAATTGCTTCCAAGGGGCGTGCCAATGGGCTTAGCATTCTCGATATATTCAGCCTGACTCAACCTCAACGTCCCTTCAGTCACATCTCGACTGATTCGCATCCCAAGAATTTGTTTTGCTACACCCAGATCCTTCATAGAAAACTCCTTCGCCAACTGCTTCTTTAATTTGTTTATCTCTTCTAAACATGATCCTGCAACTAACATATCATTATAATACAATAATAACATGATATAGCTAGATTCAAACCTCTTGAGTGGCAACAATAATCTAAATTGCATCTTCCATAGCCATTGCTCTACATGAAGTTGTCAAACTTCTTGTACCACTTTTTAGATCCTGTTTCAAACCGTACATGCTCTTCTTGAGCCTACACACCATCTCTTCCTTTCCTTCCTCAAAGAAGCTAACAAGATGTTTCATGTAGATTTTTTCATCCAAGTCACCATGAAGAAAGGTAGCCTTCACATCCAACAGCTCAAGGTAGAGATTTTTAGCAGCTACTAAGCTTAACACCACCCTAATGGTTGTAAGCTTAACAACGGAAAAAAACATCTCCGTATAATCCACTCCTTCTCACTGTTGGAATATTTTCATAACTAATCTAGCATTGTATCTTTTGCTGCCATCACTCTCCTGCTTGACTCGGTAGGCCTACTTGTTATGTAAATCTTTCTTCTGTGTAGGTAGCTGGGCTAACTCTTATGTCTAGTTCGAGTGTAGAGAATCAATCTTTTCTTGCATTAATAGCTTCAACTGCTGAGATTCGCTAACTTGAATAGCCTCCTCATAGCACTTTGGTTCTCCGCTATCTGTTAAAAGCAAATAATCAAGTGATGAAAGATATCTGAGATTCGATTTGGGTACCCTGGATGACCTCTAAAGCTCTATGTCCCGTGTAGTCATCTCTGCACTTTGAGTCGTCTCCATTTTTCGGTCAGAATTGACATTGTCTCTCCCATCTAGAAGTTCCTCCAAATCTATGTACTCAGATCCACCTGCATCCTTTGTGCTGCTCCCACCGCTCTGGCTATCCCTATCATTTTCTCTATCCTTGTACATCACCTCCTTATTGAATATGACATCTCTACTCCTTCAGATGATACCCGAACTCATCAATACCGTATCCAATGAATGTACATTTTTGTGACTTAGCTTCTAGCTTGTTCCTAACATGGTCACTGATATGAACATATGCCACATAACAAAATACTCGCAAGTGTGAGAGATTTACTATCTTGCCACACCAAACCTCTTCTAGAATCTAAAGTTCAATGGAACTGATGACCTATGATTAATCAAATAAGCTGCTGTATGCACCACGTCCACCCAAAATATCTTAGGTAGACTTGTATGTAAGTGCATGCTCCTTGCACGCTCTGTCATTGTCCTATTCATCCTCTATACAATGCTATTCTGTTGTGGTGTCCCTAGAGTATTCCTCTCCAAACGAATCCTATTCAGAGCACAGAACTTCTTAAACTCCTCTACCTCGTATTCTCCACCATTTTCTGATTTTAAATACTTTACCTTCAGATCTGTCTCATTCTCTATCATGACTTTCAACTTCTTGAAGATTTTGAACACCTCTGACTTGTACTTCATGAAGTATACCCACACCTTCCTCGAGTGATTATCGATAAAGGTAATATAGTACACCGAGCCGCTAAGAGAAGACACGCTAGCTGGACCCCAAACGTCTGTATGAACAAGCTCTAGTTTTTAATCTTTAGGTGGTCTTCCACTCTTCTGAAAACTGACCCTCTTCTGCTTCTCGTAGATACAATCCTCACAAACACTAACTTCAACTGAATCCATATCGAATAGCTTTCCTTAAGAGTGTAGAATCTTCATACATTTCTCACTCATGTGTCCCAACCTATTGTTCCACAGATCTCCACTTTCCTTGCCAGCTGTAATTGCAAGGGTATCACTCACATGTGAAGTAAGATAGAGAGTTCCTATTTTATTATCGTGGGAAACCACCATAGTACCGTTGGAGATCTTCCATGAATCCCCGGTGAATGTTAAAACATAGCCTTTCGCTCCAAGCTGGCCCACCGAAACAAGATTCCTCTTCAGCTTTGGTACATGTCTAATATTCTTCAGATTTCACTTAGAGCCCTTCATCTGAATCTGCATGTTACCTTTTTTAACAATACTGCAAGGCTTGTTGTCCCCCAAATATACTTTCCTAAAGTCCCTTGCTACATAGTTCTGGAGAAGCTTCCTATTAGCAGTGGCATGGATTGAGGTTCCTGAGTTAATAACCCATGAATCAGAATCGCTGCCCATAGCAAGGATCAAGTTATCTTACACTATATGAGCCTCTTACTCATTCACATCCTTCTTTGGTGCTTTGCAGACTGAAGACATGTGGCCCTCCTGGGTACAGTTCTAACACTTCCTTTTGATAGGCCTTGTAGGCACCAAGAATTACCTACGGGCTCTCGCACACAGCTTGAAGCAAAGAGAAGATGATGAACGTTACTAACTGAGTCACAGAAACTTAATTGACGTTGATGAGTGCATGAAGCAAGTCGACGAACCATGTGAAGCAATGGAACTGTAGAATAACGAAGATACGAACTGATCGGGAGCTATGCTTCACTTATGAAAATTGAATTGCCTCTCATGTCCCATCTACTCCATGTATAATTCAACCATAGGAGCTTGTAGATCTCCTCATCAACTTTCATACGCACTTTGAATAGCACAATTCTGAGTTTGAATGATGAATATACAGCAGAAACAAACGGGACGTGCAAAACAGTGCCCCAGACCTTAGCAGAGATACCGCAGGTGTCTTGGCCAAGGCCAAGACACCTGAGGTGTCTCAGCCAAGGCTGAGACACCCGAGGTGTCTTGGCCAAGACTGAGACACCCTAGGTGTCTCGACCATGGCCGAGATGTAGGCGTCAAAAACTGCCTATAGACCATCACATACAGCTCAAGACAGAGAGAAGGCAATAAACATCATCATCTAAGTTGCAGAGGATCATCCAAAGTTAAAAAATCAACTAAAGGGTGTATCAAGAAACACATCATACGAGTTTCAAGGCATAAAACATGCATTGGAGTCATAAAGGAAAATCATAATTTCTGAGATAGTTACAGCTGTTTCGGAAGCATGAAGGAAGTCCACCACTTCTGAGACACTTACAACTATCTCGGAAGCATAAAGGAAGTCCACTGCTTCCGAGACACTCACAACTGTCTCGGAAGCTAAGAAGGAAGTATAGCAGTTTTCTTGAGATTTGTACGTACCACGTGGCTCCATAACTACCAAAGATCGTGTTTGAACGTAGAGGAGTAGTTACAAGAGGGAATCACGTCCATAATCGCAGGAATCATGGCATTAAAACGTGTTTAAAGCAGTTACAAAATAGTTGAAATGAAGCATGCTTCTGAGATAGTTGTAACTGTCTCGAAAATGGAAAGCCAACCACGCTTCCGAGATAGTTACAACTGTCTTGGAAATGGAACTTCTTCGACATGATTTATTTTTGACTTACGACTTCAGTTATTGTTCCTAAGGGCTATAAATACCCCCATAGGACTATTACTAACGAGGATCCAGATCGGAGCATAGAGAGCAAATAGAACAGAAAGACTTGAGCTTTTAGTGAATTTGAGCAAGAGAGAGAGTCTTCATTCCTCACAAACTTCAAAAAGGCTTTTGGTGATTCCTTGAGATCTAAGCTTCGACTTGATCTCGAGAAGAGTGTTCATCTTACTTTGATAAGATATTCACTGAAACTATTCTTGCTTCTAAACAAAGGAAGAATCCTCAAAACCTCTACGATTCAACCAGAATCTGTGATTAGGTGGTTTACAGGCTAACGTACTCCCGGCACAAGAAAAGATCCCACAAAAGCAGGAGTTGATAAATATTTTTTGTGTTATTTTCTAGGAAGTTGTAATTCTTTTGTTCGTTGTGTAAGAGAAGTCTTATAAGAAGACTATTTCTTTTAAATTCATTGTAAGCGATTGAAGTTATAATGGATTCCATAATGAAACCAATTTTCGACGAAAACACGAGACACCCCAAGTGTCTCGGCTATGACCGAGACATTGCGGGTGTTCGCAAGCCCCAAATAGCCGTTTTTGCGGTTTTTGAGCGGTTTTCAACCGTTAACCACCTGATTTTATTTTAACTGATCTAATATCATCCAAGAATGTGATAAAATAGTTATAACTAAGGATAAAAAGTGAATCAGTGGTTCTTATCCAAAAACAGAGCTCCTGAGGCCTATAAATACAACCCTACGGCCTTCATTTATGCAGATCTAGAATTTTCGAGCCTCGGTAAAGCCCTGCTGAATTAGAGACTGAAGGAGCATGAATTTCAGAGAAGAGGAGAAAATCAGATTGAGTTCTTAGACATAAAGAATAAGAGTTCGTCAGATCGACAGTTTCCGGTTCCTTCCCTTGAGATCGTACGTAGCTGCGATCTCAAAAAGAGTGGTTATCTCGCTGTTATCGAGATAATCACTTCGGTTTCTTGATTCCTTCACGAATCAATGAAACTCTGGATTGATCTGATCGTTTGGTAGTCCACGGATATCAACGTCCCCGTCACAGGCAAAGATCCTATGAAAGCAGCGGGAGATAAACGTCCGCTGTGTTTGTTTAAGAAGAGTTATAATTTTTGTTATTTTATTGTGTGGGGAGATCTTATAAAAAGATCAACTTTTAAACTCTTTATAAGATTTGAAGTTGTAATGAGTTACATAATGAAAAAAATCAACTTTCACATCAAACAAGTTGGCGACCATAGTGGGAGCTAGCAGCCTTACTACCAAGGCTGCCGTGTCGCAACTGGTGATCAAGATCCCGGTGAACGAAGAGGTCGAATACGAATTCGACCAGCAGTAATTCGAAGAGTGTATCTCTTCCTACTCCTCCAGATCCGTCTCTCCTCGCAGGCGTAGAAAGGCCTCCTCTTCCGGGAAAGCTCACTGGACTTCGGGCTTGAAGATCCAAGATCCCTTTGCTGCCGCTGCACTTAGACCTCGCGACGCCCCTCCAATGTCCAACGAGGTCGAAGCTGTAGACCTAGGCCTCCCCTCCATCAAAGGATTAGCTGTTGAAGGTGCGCCGACTGTATCGAAGAGAGCACGCCAAAGGCAACGCCAACGCCTTGCGCGTCAACTTGCTAAGGCTTTGGAGCCAATAGACAGGATCCACTATGATGTGGATCTAAAATCCACGAAGCGTTAAGAACCACAACGGTGATCGAGCAACCCCTCCTCCAAAGCAGAAAAGAATGAATGAGTCCGCGTCAAAAGGACCCACTCTATCCTTGAGGAGTGAATCCAGAAGCGCCGCGCATTGCTTTCGAATGCCCGAATCCTTGTGCGAAAAGCACAAGAAATGCAGAAGGAAGAGACGGTTAAAAATCACCTAAGCATAAACGGGTTTGGATACCAAAGGTCAAATCAGCGCCTAAGGAAAAAGTAGACGAAGTTACCATTCAACCTTCGTCAACTCTGGATCCTGCTCCCCTTGTCCACGTACCTCCGGCGAAGCCATATGGTAGCGTGGATCTTCTTAAATTCAGAATTCCTGTGAAAGACCGCCTTGGTCCTCTCACCGAAGATCGACCTAAAGCACCTGTTAATGAGCAATTAGGACCGTTGAAAGGCTCCCGAACAACCATTCAGGCTGGGGATCATACTAATCCCCCTAATAATGATAACAAAGGGAAAGTCCTTATGACCGACTACATCGGATTGCGAGTTGAAGTTCAAGAGCCCGTTAGAGTTTCATACTCACGAAGGCGTGACTCTGAACGTGTGACTCTTGAAGACGCCAATGAAGCGTCATATCCCCAGAGGTAAACGTGTTCGTCTGATGGCGACGTTATACCTGGGAAGTCGTACCAACACATGATAGGTTGTTCTGGTCATTAGACCAATGAGTTATACTATCAGGGTGGGGGTATGAATAAGTCTCAAAAGAGAAATACCCAAGAAACAGACTCTCACTGCCCATGTGCTAAGATTATTAGGGCAGTGTTGTCAGAATGTTCCTATCCCAGGACGGTTCTGGAGAGAGTTTCAGTGTTTGAGATGATCTCTGCCGGAACATCCAAGTCTAAGCCAAGGTGTTTCCATAGAAAGAAACTTGCCGCTCAAGACGATAAATTTCCAGAAGTGTCCGTCAACATGACTGGTAAAGGGAATTCAACACGACGTTTTAGTCCAAATTAGTTTTCGACAGTATCCCAGCGTATGACCCGATTGTGATCGGGAACCATTAGACAAAAGGGATTACCAAAGAATGCAAAAGGGACTACCCTCAGATGACGAAACATCAGATTCTTGTTTTGCTATAGCTTCCGATGATACAACATCAAGCGCAGACAATCCTATGAGTCATTTATGATCAACGCCGAGCAAATGATTAAAATTCTCGAGGATGCTCTAGCTAAGCAGAAAGAGAATTTTAAATTTGAAATGGAAATGGCTATGCAGAAGATGAGGGAAATGCATAGCCAACAAATTACGGTACTAACGAATCAACACGGAGAGTCTAGCCATCGTAATAATCCCAACCAAGTTGATAGTGATCAAAAAGCGAACAAGAATACCAACATGGATACCCCTCCTATTGACAACAATGCTGGGGGTGGTCCCTCAGATAATAACAATACGAAGGAGGACTATGTCGCTTCTCCCCAGGATCGCTCAAAGAAAGATACAAGTGATGATAAGAAGATGATGGACTTAGAGAGCAAAATCAATGCGTTGATGAGTGCTCAAGAAGTAAAGAAGTCCAGAATACCGTGTTCATACTCGAGAGAGTGGGAATCAATCCCGTACCCGGCGAAGTTTAATTTGATCAACTTCACGTCATTCGACAGAAAGGGTTCCCCCACTCAATATTTAATATACTTCAAGTCTCATTTGAGAATAATCTCCGACAATGAGCCTTTGATGGTACGGTCATTCGTTGGCACTCTTCACGGAGTAGTTTTTGATTGGTATCATCGTCTTAAGCCGGGGAGTATCTGCAGTTGGGATGATATGGAAGACATGTTTTTTACAAATTTCTTCGACGACGATACCGAGGTTTCAATAGGAATATTATTCGATGAGAAACAAAAGGACGGAGAGTTAGTCGAGAACTTCATCAAATGATTCCAGAATAAAGCAATGAATTGCCGAGATCCAGTCAGCGAATATTTCATCCTTGAAACTTGTCACAACAATCTTTCTTTGGATATCCTTGAAGCCATGGGAATGGCATCATCCAAGACTTGGAAGGATTTAAAGGTGCAAGGAGAATGATCCGAATGCTTCCTCAAGAGGAAGAAGGCCGAAAGAGGTCAAACGATAATAAATACTCCATAGCAGAATTTTGTCCCTCGGGGTAAAGGAAAAGCACAAGCAAATGCAGTAGACACGAACCAAACATTCAAGCTGCATCCGCAACAACAACAGTAGCAAAAGGCGTCTCAGTAGTCGCATTAGCAACAACGACCTCAAAAACAAAAGACCTCAGAACCAAAATTCCCAAAGGTTTACTCATTTAAAGAAGACAAAGTCTCCGGTATTTTCAAATACCTCATAGAGAACAACAAGATCAAGTTTCCTCCAATCCAAGATCAAGAAGACGCTAAAATGGTTAATGACCCAAAGTACTACGCGTTCCATAGAGCAGTTCACCACCCTACCAAGTCATGTTACGCCATCAAAGATAAAATCCAAGCTTTGATCGATGTTGGGGTCATTACTATGAAACCATCTAAAAAGAAGAAGGTGGGTACGAACGCAATGTCAACCAGCTTCGGATCTGTTCCCTTGAATTGGTTTCAGCCTGAACCCATAATGAACATAGTGGTGAAGACCATTAACGATGATCCTCACAAACAACGCTAGAAAGGACTTATGCCACACATAGCCCCAAATAGCGAGATTCTCTGGGCCCATCCCGATCTGATTGAAGATGAACAGTGGACTGGATCGTCATCCAAGAAGAAATCAAAAGGCAAAGGAAAGTCCTGCTGTGGAGCCTCAGCCATTCCAGAAGGAAATGATGAAAGAATTCCTGCTTTCCCACTCTCCGAAGATGAGCAAGAAGTCTTTATAACCAGGAGTGGAAACGAATACCACTTCAAATATCCAAGTACCTTCAATTAGTTAGCCGAGCAGGGGGCGTCTAAAACTGTTTCTTCTAAAACATTAGCTAAAATGAGAGTAGCCACAACTCCCCCCGCACCTGCTGAGAAGACTCAATAAAAGCAAAAGGATAAAGAGCCCTTATACCAAGAGATTCAGAACCCGAAACAGTCTCGATTCAATCAACCGATTAGAAGAGATAAACCGGGGAGCTCGAATACTCCGCATCGCTTTGATATTATAACACAATTAGCTAATATACCGGCTAGATTAACCTTATATGAGCTGCTGCGTCTTTCAAAAGATACATGGGAAGCGCTATAAGAAGCCTTGACCAATTCTGATGTTTTCCTGACTCAGATCAAGCCATCCCCTGAAGAGCCAGAGCCGCCAGTCTAACACTGTAACCTCGCGGCAAACCACTTTCCCTACATTACTTTCACCAAGGAGGACATGCAGACAAAGAATTTAAAGCATGACCGGCCCCTGTATTTCACCGGGCACATTAGCTCCAGCGTTGTCAACCGGATCCGAGTCGATCCGGGTTCCGCTGTTAGCATCATGCCACTCCGATTGATGTACAGTCTCAGAATACCGGCTAATAAGTTGGTCTCCACGGGCACTATGATCTACGGATTCAACACCAGTGGGTCTAGACCATTAGGTAAAATCTGCGTAAAGTGCTAGATTAGAGATTTAAAGTCAGAAGTCACATGTTATGTGATCAACACAGAGACTTCTTATAACTTACTGTTAGGTCGACCGTGGATCAACGATAACATTATAGTCCCTTCTACCCTCCATTAGTATCCTAAATATATAGACACTGATAATGAGGTCAAGACGGTGGTCGCGGATAAGCAACCGTTTAAGGGATTGGAAAATTATTTTACTGAATCCATTCTCTACGGTGCTGAATCTTACTGAACCATCGGCCTAAGGTACAGACAGCGAAGAAGAAGCTGATACCGAAGCTGGGTTTGATTACGATGGTGGTTTTGTACTTAATAACATTGTACCCATTGTACTTGATCTTAATGATGAAGAGTCATCGGACAATAGTTATAATTAGCAACTTGCCGAAGAAGTAGCAATAAATGATAATTTAGAGTACTCGTTGTGTCTTGATAACATCATGAAGGGGTTATACGACAACCCTGACCTGTATATGCCACTTCAATCATCTTTCATAACGAAGAAACATGTTTAGGATTCATTTGAAATGACACTTATCATTCCTGCAAAAGCAGGGGGTGAAAAGGAAGTCATCTACGGTAAAAGGGAAGGAGTTTTCGATACCAGACCACTTCTTGAGAGAAAATGACGATGATGATAAACCTGCCCCTCATTTGTTTAGATATGGCTCAAAAGCACGTGATCTCATGGAAAAATACGGATATGACCTTACACTCGATGAATGTTTTTGTTTTGGTTGAGGTCCACAAATTCCGCCTCGTATGGCCTATTTACCAAAAGGAAAACCCGATAATTATTATAGCTACAAAAGAGGTTTAGGCTATGTCTTCTCGTCCGATGACGAGTGATGCTGATAAGTCATTAATCAAATAGCTAATGAGAGTAAAGACGAATATTCTTCCGATTATTTAACCTGGGATTCTGACACTAGTCTTGAAGAAATGTTCAAAAGACTAATGTCAAACATGACTACGACCGACTCCATCGTAATTGAGGAAGACGATCAAATGCCAACTTGGGAAGACCCTTGGGTTCATCACTTGAATATACAGTATGGTGATAGGTTTGAACAAATGGAACCCCCTACTGATGAACAAATAATCCGGGTGAATATGAGTGATGAGGATAACCCAAAACCAATATTCATTAGTGACACCCTCTCGCCAAATGAGAAAGAATAGTTAATTACCCTCATTAGAGAATGCATAGATGTTTTTGCTTAGAACTACGAGGATATGCCAGAACTCGATCCAAATGTGGCAATGCACCATCTCAACATTAAGCCAGATGTTAAACCTGTCAAACAACAACAAAGACGGTTTCGTCCGCAAATTATGGAGACGATCGAATCCGAGGTTAAAAAGCTTATTAACTCGGGATTTATCAGGGAGGAGCAACATCCTAAATGGCTGGCCAACATTGTCCCGGTCCTTAAGAAGAACGAGAAAATCAGAATTTGTATCGACTTTAGAGATCTTAACACTGCCTGCCCGAAAGACGATTTCCCTCTTTCTATCACGGATGTTATCATCGACAATACATGTGGGTTCGAGAGAATGTCCTTTATGGATGGATTTTCTGGTTATAATCAAATAAAGATATATCCAGATGACGAAAATCATACTACGTTTAGAACACCCTTCGGTGTTTTCTGCTACATGGTTATGCTCTTTGGCCTAAAGAATGTAGGTGCCACATACCAGAGAGTCATGTCGAAGATTTTCCAAGAGCATCTTTGAAAGACTGTTGAATGCTATGTGGATGATCTAGTCGTGAAAAGTTATGACAAGAATGATCACATCAAAGACTTGAAGATGATGTTCGACTTAATGTGAACTCATCAATTGAAGATGAATCCTACCAAATCTTTTATCGGAATGTCCAGTGATAAATTCCTTGGATTCGTTGTTACCACCAAGGGAATCCACATTGACCCCGATAAGGTAAAGATAATTAATAATTTGCAACCCTTGAGAAACCTTAAAGAACTCGGAGGGTTACAAAGGCGGTTGGCGTATATTCGTCGGTTCCTTTCGAACCTTTCAGGAAAGTATCAGCCATTCTTCAGACTCAAAAAGAAGGGCGTATCATTCATATAGGATGATGTTTGTCAAAAAGTGTTCGAGAATATTAAAGAATATCTCTCAAAACCTCTAGTGCTCGTTGCACTGAAGTCGGGCAAACCATTCTTGATTTATGTCAAAGCGACGAGGCACTTGTTAAGTGCATTACTTGCACAAGACGACGATAACGGTCACGAATAGGCTATATATTACCTAAGCCAGACCCTTGTGGGCGTTAAATATCGGTACCCAATGATTGAAAGGGAGTGTCTTGCCTTGGTGTTCGCTATTCAAAAGATGCGGTATTACTTGGTCGGACAGACTATTTACGTCATTTCTAATGTTAACCCAATCAGAGTATTCATGATGCAACCGGCTTTCATGAATTAGCGATTAGCGAAATAGGCCCTGCTGCTGTCCTAATACGATTTGTACTTTAAACAACAGAAGTCGTTCAAAGGATAGGCTATTTGCGATCTTCTAGCGGTTAACCTAACTACGGATACCGCCGAGATATACAATGATCTGCCAGATGAAACCCACAAAGTCAACTTCCTATCAACAAGTATGTCATTTATACTTCGACGGGGCTTCTTGTTCAGCTAACGTAGTAAGTACTCCCGGATGTTCTAAGATCTCCTCTAGAGTTGGAGTTGTTTTAGTTTCCCCGGAAAAACATGTGATGCCTCGAGCCTACTCTCTAACCGAGCCGTGCTCGAATAATGTAGATGAATATAACACACTACTCATCGGACTCAGTTTCACTAAAGAGCTGGGGGTTGAGTACCTCAAAGTTTTTGGTGATTCCCAACTTATAGTTAAGCAAGTTCAAGGAGTATATGAGGTCAGAAATCAAGATTTGATACCATACTATAAGGTGACCGTTGAGATGGCAGAATCGTTCAAAGGATTCTTCATCGAGTATATTCCACGTTTACAGAACACATACGTAGATGCGCTGGCAGCATTAATAGTACACCTGGGTAGCCTCTCGAAATGAAACAGTTTGTTACGATAAGAACTCACTGACTCTTCGTGCCAATCTACGATATAGACAACGAAGAGGAGGATACTAAAGAAGTGCATTCAACCCAAGTTGAGTTCGAACCCAAAGACTGGCGTTTTCCCATCATAGACTATGTCCTACACGGATTTTACCAGAAGATGTGAAGGAAAGAGACTCAATCCGGTGAAAAGCACCGAGGTTCTACTATAACACAAAGAGTCGAATGCTATATCATCGGGGGTACGATGGTTTGCTACTACGTTGCTTACGACTAAAGAAGCGGAAGAGGTCCTTTGGGAGACACATGAAGGAGTTTATGGTGCACACCAACCCGACCCCAAACTTTATGACTGTATTAGAAGGATGAGATATTTCTAGCCCACCATAATCAAAGGCGCAGTCGTGTATGCCTGAAAGTATCAAGCGTGTCAAGTACACGCGAATTATATGCACCAACCCCCGGACCATCTACACCCTTCGGCTACATCATGGCCCTTTGAGACTTGAGGAATGGACGTTGTTGGTCCTATTTTCCCCTATTGACCAAAGGCGACCAGTTCATCCTGACGATTACTGATTACTTCTCCAAGTGGGCCGAAGCGATTTCGCTCAAAGAAGTGAGGACGAACAACGTTGTTGCATTTATTAAGCACCATATTATCTACTGATATGGCATCCTAAGAAGAATCATACATGACAATGGTCCTCAGTTTGTTAGTAATGCCTTCATCAAATTTTGTGAGAAGTTCAAAATTCAAGACGTCTCATCGACAGCTTACAATCCCACATCAAACGGATTGGCTGAAGCCTCTAACAAGACTATCATAAAACATTTGTCGAAACTTGTGAAGACTAATAAACGAGATTAGGACGATAAACTCGGCAAAGCTCTATGGGCCTATCGCATCACAGTTCGCACGCCTACCGAAGCAACCCCGTATTCTTTAGTGTACGGGTGCGAAGCGATTCTTCCATTGGAAATTCAGATTCCATCTCTTCGGATCACTCTTGCTACGGAGACAACGACCAAAGAACAACATCAGAAATGTCTCGAAGAACTCGAGATGCTCGATGAAAAGCGCTTGGAAGCCTAACAACACATTGAATTCTACCAAGCCAGAATTTCCAGAGCTTTTGATAAAAAGGTTCGACAATGGTGTTTTAAAGAAGGAGACTTGGTTTTAGCCCTCCGACGGCCAATGATTCTTAATTCTAAGAAGAAGGGCAAGTTCGAACCTAAATGGGAATGACCATTTGTGATAGAGATAGTCTATTCAAATGATGCTTATCGCCTTATTACCAAAGAAGGCGCCCGACTTATGATGCTGATAAACTAGAAGTTCCTAAAAAAGTATTACCCTTAGTACATTCAAGATAACCCATGTATTGGGAAGTTCCCTAAAGAATACTATGTCTGGTGTTCTTAGGGATAACCCAGTTACTACAACAGTGATAAATAAGAAATTCCCACTTGAATTCTGAATATCCTTAAGGTTGAAGTGTATCTTATTGCCAAGATCCAATTCACCAACTCTCACGAATACTTTTGCTGAGACGAGATTCAACCATTTTGATAGACCAATCTTTCCTTACAACATCCCCTACTGATCAAATCAATTGACAGTGTGTCCACTAAAATTCCTATTAGTTAAATTTGTTTAAACTCTCGCCGTGTTTGTACATTTAATACTCACGTTGTTAAAATACTAACACGACACTCAAAAATTCTATTTGCTAATCTTTGACAATTTTCAAACTTGGCATGTTAAGTCCTGATCACTTAACATCGAAATCCTCCATCGAGTGGCTAGTACAAGTCGGCACTTTCACTGCTATCGGTATTCCACTCCCACTGCTTCCTTGGTAAAACCTATAAAAGTTAGGGCCAAAGCAAGAATCTCCTCTCGATTCCTTTCATGAACGAGAGATTCACTTTCAATTTGAGCAAGCAAACCTATAAAAGTTAGGATTGCACCCAACCTCACTTGGCCAATGATGCGGCATAATTATGTACCAAAATTGCAAGTGCACAATTTATCAAGTTATAGTATAAAAAATATCGATCCCACGAGGAAAGTGATTTTAGGAGATTATTAGAAATGGTTCTTATGTTTTGTGCATGACAATTAAGAATAAAGAATAAGTGTGATTGTGATGAGTGGTTATTTTGATTTATGTGCAAGAGATAATAACTTGAATTTTAGAGGAGAAAGAAGAATCAAAGAATAAATGAAATCACGAGGCAAGAAATATGAATTAATAAAATCAAGAAATAAAACCAAGAATGAAAAGAAAACTTAAGAAAGTTAAGATGGAGGATTCAAAAGAGGTAAGAAATCTAGAATATAATCCACTAATCAATTTCAATTACAAAATATAAACTATTCTCTTTTATCATATTTCAACTTAGATTTATTAAGCATAGATTATCAAACCATTTAAGGAAAGTGTAACCTATCAAATTATCATCTAAGTCAAAATTACTATTCATGATAAGAACAACAACATGATAATAATCCTAGAATTCATAAGCATAACCTATCAAACCATTTAAGGAAAGCATGGATTATCAAATTCTTCTTCTACCGATTAGTTCTCTAGTTGATTATCCTAAACATGAACATTTTAAGTGCAAGAGAATAATTCATACAATATAAAGGAAATTAGACTAGTTTCATACAATTCTAAGATTCCTACAAGAATTAAATTCACATCTTAAGAAATAAAAACAAGAAAAAGAAGACTAATTACAAAATAAAAAGAAAAGAAAAATCTAAACTATGAACAAGAAATAAATCTAATTACAAAGAAAATAAAAATCTAAACTACAAAATAAATTGCAAAAAATAATTACAAGAAAATAAATCTACTCTACAAATTAAAGTGCAAAAAGAAATAAAAGACAAGAAAGTAAATCTACACTACAAGCATGAATTTAAATCTAACTAATAAGCAATAATAAAGAAATTACTAAAAAGAAATAAAAGAGAAAAAAAATGTAAACCTTCAAATTGCTCTTCATCTCCATCCTCATCATTCAACAAAGAGGAGAAAGAACAAATTTAAAGAGGAAAAAATTATTTTTATTAATTGCAACTAAAGTTACAATTTTTGGAAGGCCTTCTCAATTAAGAGTAGCCCTCATCTCCAAAAGGAGTTTACAAAATTTTCACACCTCTAACCCCTCACTCTCTACCCCTATTTATAGTAAACATCAGTGAATGAGAGCCATTGGATTGAAATCTTATCCAAAAACAACAAATTTCAGCCTTAGATTCGTAACAAACTGCCCAGCGTATCGATGCAGGCATCGATACAGGCATCGATGCGGGCATCGATGTCGGTATCGATGCAGGCATCGATGCCGCCATCGATGCAGGCATCGATGCCTGCCCTGCTCCTTTTGCTTTCCGAACTTGTTTCTTCTTGTGGGCTTTGGGCTTGGATTTTGATTTCTTCATTTATTTGATTTGGGCTTTGGCATTTCTTGGGCTTCACTTCTTCTTCATAGCTTGGGCTTTTGGATAATTTGGAAATTAATTTTCTAATGGGCTTCTTTGCTTCATTTCTTTATTTAATCAATGGGTTTTCGTTGAGAGATTGGAGTTTGAGATTTATTCTTCATTAACCTGCAATTAAAAGATAAAAATAATTATTAGTGGTATATTTATTCATATAAAATAGATAATGAGGGTATAAAACTGTAGTAAAATGTGATTATCAGCCAAACATGCAGATAGTTAGGACCAAGCTCGGAATGCCCCTTTCGATAAACGAAAGACTTCTGCCTTTTCCTATTCGGCCAAACCTATAAAAGTTAGGGACAAAATCGGAATTTTACCTTAATAAATGAGGAATTCTTTTTTTGAATTAAGCAACCAATCCTATAAAAGTTAGGGTTGCTTAAATCTTACCGATTTTTAGAGTGGAGATCCCACTCTTAGTTTTATCTTTCCAGATTCTTAGGGTGGAGATCCCACTTCGAGTCTCCTTTGCATCTGGAGATAGAATATAAAATTCTTCCTCTTTAATTTTGAGAGATAGAATATAAAAATTTTCCTCTCCTATTCTGAGTTCGTCTTCACCTTGACAAGACATGGGGACAGAATATAAAATTCTTCCTCTCCAGCATCGGGTTCGTCTTTACCCTAAGAAAAGACACAATTGTTGATTTCAAATCTGTGCACTTCACACACGAAGGATTTTTATCTCTATCTCTAATTAGAGATAAGTCTACGTTTAACACACGCTGCCGATTTAGTCTTTCATCGAATGAAGAAGACACCAGAATACAAGTCTAGGGAATTTTATCCTGAAACCTAAGTAGAGATAAGTCACCGCTTAACATGTGCTGCCGGGTAGCGTGTTCCCGTATATATGATAAAGTCTACGTATTCAATATCGTAGCACTAAGAAAGTTAACTCTCTTAGCGTAACGTTACATGCAAAACGAACTTAAACAATCTGCATGCAAGCCCGATTCAAATAGTAACCAGTAAAGGCACGTTAAATCCGTTGATGGCTGAGGATTTGCTAAAAATCCTAAGTCTACGTCAAACACACGTTACCGGTTTAGTCTTTCATCGAGTGAAAAAGACACCAGAATACAAATCTGTGGACTTTTATCCTGAATCCGAAGTAAGGATGAGTCAGCGCCTAACACGCATTATCGGGTAGTCTATTCCCATAACAAAGACAAAGTTAATGTATTCAAAATCATAGCATTAAGTCTAAGAGAATTAACTCTCTTAGCACAACATCACATGTGAAACGGGTTTTAATAATTCACATGCTAGTCCGATTCAAATGGTAATCGGTAAAGGCAAGCCAAGTCCGTTAATGACTGAGGATTTGAAAAAATCCTATAAGTATTGTGTTTATTTGTCCCAAATCCGGATAAAAAATCATGACAAAAGAAGAAACACGCTAAAGGAAATACTTGGCTTTCGTTAATAAATCAAGTCAAAATATACAAAGGTGGAGTCTATTAGTCTAAACACAATCGGCGACTGAGAATATGAAGTTCCAACTTAGAAAGTTCATTTGCATAGCCCTGCTCGAGCTCGGCCTACAGATCAGCCCGAGTGGAATTTTCAGAAGTGTTCAGTATCTTCGTAGCTTCACCTTTTAACATGACCAGTCTCTCCAGTATAGGCCCTAACTTCTCAAGCATCTGTCTACGGGAGTTCTCTATGTCGGCTAGCTCACCTGCAATGATGATGCCAGACTCTTTGGCATACCTCAAGGCTTTCTGGAGTTTGGCAATCTCCTCATGGTTGGAATCTAATGAATTAAGTAACTCAGCCCTATCTTTGTCCTTCCTCGTGAGATTGGCCATCATATGCATAACAGAACCCTCTTGAGACTGAAGCTCACTCCTAATGGATGCTCTGATGTCGTGCTATTGCCTCACCTTGGACTCTAATTAAGAAGACACGAAGGAAGAAGCACCTCTGGCCTTCAACTCCTCCAACTCCTGGAATTCTCGCTCCAAAATGACAAAGTCGGTAGTGAGAGAATCAGCTAGCTCAGGATATCCCTCCTCTCTAATCATCGTCATGTGTCGGGTAAGGGAACGCCTAAACTGATCAAAACAGTATCCCTGATGAAGGATCTTCTTGATCATTCCGTCAAAGAAGGTAACAAAATAACCAAGATCCACATGGAATATGTCTTTGCTCGGGTCAGTGTCAGATAACGGGGCCATGACATGCTCGTATAGAGACAATGGAAACCCTACAAGTAATTGTGCAGAGGGGTAAGATACTCTAGAATATAGTGGAGAAATTCAGAGCAAAATATAAGCTTACCTACGCCAACAGAGGTCCCTTCAGTTTGATGTCCTGTACTAGGCTCCACTAATCTAATCTCAGCAGGCTCGAGAATAGTAGCAGACGCAATTGTCGACGGTATATCGATTCCTCTAGGTGATTTTGCAATGCCCATCGGGTTTGGGGGAACAACGGCTTGAAGATGAGGATTGAACAGCTGACCCATTGCCATGCTTCCCTCCAATGGGGAAGAGACAGAACCCTCAGGCAAACTAGGGATGCCAGAAATCATAGCCGTATCGGTCCTAGTGGTTGGTCCTACGATTACAATTCTTTATCAGTCAAATAGAGATTTCGATAAATGAAAAGAATAACAATGTAGGGGAGTATATGCATACCTGCAGATGAACCACCCTTAGGTAAACTAAGGATGCTAGAAATTGTAGCCGTATCAGTCCCAACAGCTGGTCCTATGATTAGAATTCCTTATTAGTCAAATAGGAATTTTGACAAATGAAGAGGATGACAATGTCAGGGATTAGATGCATACCTACAGATGAACCACACTCAACGGATGGTCCTGCAGCCTCTCTGGTATCATGCTCTGCCATTATCTCAACGAGCAACCTAATATCGGATCCCGAGAAGCTCAGTGCTGAGATGTACATGTGTTCACTAAATCCTACAAGATCCACACCATGAAAAGTCTCATCCTCAATTAGCCTCTCCAGTACGACATCTACACTAGAGTTTAAGTGTTGTATAAAAAAAGAAAGAAAGAAGCTAAAGTTCATAATAGGGAAGTTCAGATTCATCTGTGGTAGTAGTAGGAGGCTCTTCTACCCCGATATTCATGTCCGTGTTCTTCAATTTGTCTAAAAAAGAATGAAACACGGAAATGATTAAAGGGGGAACGAATTCCAAATTGCCTAACTCCTTTAACTACCACTCGAATGGTGTATTACCGATATTAGATATACCTGGGCGTAGAAACCTCGGCTCAACGCTGTCATCCTAGCCAACATCTCTGTTTGCTCCAACATACGTAGGCTCATCACTCATAGCATCGTACATTTGCTGCACAAAGCTTGAGCTATCCAAATGGCCAGGATTGGAGAACACATAATCGTACGGAAGTTCGCCTCCTCCATGACTTCCTGAAACACGGAGCATGACCAGGTTCAGGGAATCCAGAAGAGCACTATTTAAAAGTTATGTAAATAGTGGAGCATTACCTTCTTCCCCACTAGTAGTTACGTTACTACATAACTCTGCTTCACGGGCACGCAGATCGACATACGACTTACGAACAGTCTTCTTCCGCTTTGGAGGACAAGCCTCCATAGGACCAACAGGTCGCTCATGCATAGATTTAGCACGCATCCCGACCTGTGCAGAAGCCTCAGTACTGGATTGTGATCTCGCATAACGGAAAATAAGGGGCTCATACTCATCAACCATCCTACCTGGGGTGACAAGAGTCATCTTGTTAGGATAAGTAAATAGAACCTTTCGTTCCGGCTTTTGAGGAGCCGGTTAAGATTTAGAAAAGGTAGAGCGTTAAGATGAACGAGAAAACGCCAGATCCATTAATTCCGAAAAGAAAGAGTCTGACAGACCCGTCTCACATTCTTCCTCATCAATTCCAAAATCAGTGTTTATGTCCCTCAATTCTTCTTCAGAAGTCTCATCCTCATCATCAATAAGAAGGAGCTCCTCATCATCCTCCATCCTATCTTTGCTTGAACGGGAGGGTTTGATAGGTTTCTTCCCCTGTTTTTCAAAAGCCCAGCCTTACGAGTAGCTTTAATAGTAGTATGAACCAAGTACTCGGCATCCAACTCTGAGAGGCCCTTCACATCTATAAGCTCGTTGGCAGAAAGGAGCCATTTGCAGCTGAGAAAGGTAAGCAATGGTTTGCGTTTGGATGAAGGAAGAGCGAAATAGGTGCCGGTACAACCCATCATAGTCTAAAGCCATGCTCGAACGCCGTTAATAAGGCCTCCTTCAGTCCTCAAGCCTCGGTTCGGGTTCCCAACATATAGTTGGTCATAACCGAATTGACGAGCGAAACAACAAGGAAGATAGGGCTCTATGTGGCAATGACCCTTCACCCAAAGGACGAGGTATCCAACACGGATGTTCACTAACCAACGAAAGCAACCAATATCAAGGGATGTCCAACTGGCCCCTGGCTTCTCTTCATCAATCAATACGTCATCATAACGACCCGAGAAATGAGGAAAACATTTGAAGAATTCCTAGCACTTACGAACTTGGAGCTCTCGTTGTACCTCAGTGAAGGTCTTCGCAAACCATTTGCTTCCCTCTAACAACTACAGAAAAGGGACAGAGACATCAGCAGTACTAGGCACCGACATCAAATCAGGACGGTGAAGAATGAGCCATGCCATCAAGTACGTACACGGAAGCTCGACCTTTACGGAAAGAATCTCGGTCGATGGTTCAGAACCCACATGTGTAAAACCATCGACCAAATATCTAAGCCCACAATGAATATCAGTGACCATCGCCATGAGCTAGCTAGATGGCAGGGAGGATGACCTCAATAGGCAAAGCATCAGAAAACTGATATGGAACGACACACTTCTTCAACTAAAGGGCGAGATACCCCGCCAGAAGGGCCTTAGGCCTAATAGGCTTCTGTGCATGACAAAGGAATATCCGAAATTTGGTCCCCGTGGGGAAAAAAACCCTCAATACCAGCAGTAGTAAATGAACGAGCTTCGGCCCTCTTAATTAAGTCATTAATGGCAGAAGGTTTCAAGGGGGCCAACTCACAAATGGCCTCGCCCAAACTGCTCTCTAAATGCTAAAATAAATAATCAACAAATTGTTTCAAGCTGACCTGCTTCTTCCTCTTCGCCAGAGGACTCATCTTGACCAGAGATGTATAATAATGACACGTAAAGTCCCAGAGTGTGTCATACATGTCGGAGGAATCTCTCTTCAGCTGTCCTAACTACAGGTCAGAGGGAAAGTACTCTTGATATGGGTAATCTCCCATTGGAAGACCAGAAACCTTATGCATCTCATGGAGAGCTAACCCTAACTCTCCATTGCAAGTTAGAAATGTGTTACTGTCAGGGTTATAAGACTCTAGTAATGCCAAGAAATGACAACTGCTGACCGAAAATCCGTACATGGTCGCTCGTATGGGTGCATACAATCTGTTACGTCTCAGCTCACTCTGCCAACATACCAAAACGTAACTAGTCATATGAGTCCACCACTTTTTAAGCGAATATGCCCAATCGAAACATCTAAACTCCTTCAGGGGTAACTTCCTTCCAAGCCTAGCCAGACAATTCCTCATAGTATAGGCGACTACTGACACCTCGTCCGATGGCGCTATATCAAGTCCCATAGTCCCCGATTGAAGGCCGCGAATATGATTATACCCATCAGAACCTGGGGGCTTGTGATGGGAAACAAAGCCATAGGGAACTCGCTTATGGTCATCTATAAGATTACAAGACATCTGCTGTCGCACAGCTTACGTCTCCAAATGAGCGAGGAAAAGCTGACGAGGAATAGAGGGGATGTATAAAAGGCTCCCACCATCATCATTCAACCAATGCTCATCATCAAGAGTCAATTTAGCCGGATCCTCAGCATGGTTCCTGAATAAATAATCAGGCTTCTCTAAAGCCTAGGTAGAAATGGAGTCTTCAGTAAAGCTAGCATCAGTGATCAGCTAGCGTAATGAATGTCTCCATGCTGCAACCGCTCATAGCATAAGGTGGAAAGCCATCTACGGGGAACTCGACTGCAACAAAACAACACAGAATTAGAAAACTATTTCTAAATTATACAAGGATTGAATTCATCTTACAAGACAACGAGATAGAGTCACCCCTTGGGTGATTGGCGAGATGATTCCGATTGTCTTACACGAGAAGGGCGGTATACACCATCACGTAAACAACGTGACGATATACCCTAATCCACGCAGTGTAATACAATGTAAAATCACCCCATATGTCTGAATACGTGAATTGGCCAAGTAATACACGTCTTTTGAAGCCTCAATCCCCGCGAAGGAGGATGTTGGCTCTTCCTGAATGACTCGCGAAGGGGCCAAACGAGGATACAACGGAACTCGAAGTCATCCCGAAGCCTCAATCCCTGTGAAGGAGGACATCATCTCTTCTCGAATGACTCGCGAAGGATCTAAACGAGGATACAATGGAACTCAAAATCATCCCGAAGCCTCAATCCCCACGAAGGAGGACGTCAACTCTTCTCGAATAACCCACGAATGACCAAACGAGGGTACACGGGAACTCGAAGTCATCCCAAAGCCTCAATCCCCGTGAAGGAGGACGTCAGCTCTTACCGAATGACCCGTGAAGGAGTCAAACAAGGATACAACGGAACTCAAAATCATCCCGAAGCCTCAAAAATCATAAAAGCTTACCCGTATAAGGAAGCTACAAGAGCCTCCCTCTCGCTATGCTGAGAAGATGAGCAGCTCCTATAAAAACGTGGTGGACGAGGATACATGGTTAACCTGTAACAAAAATCAACGAATCAGGTACAATCATGAATTCGAGAACCCGAAATTAAAAGGGAAATTATGAATTTTAACCAAAATCCTACAAATAAAATAGGATTTTACGGTTGAAGTCTAATTAAACCTACGGGTTCCATACATGCAAACAATTGGTTCAATTTGCATTTAAAGCCCTCATGATCAATTTTGGGAATGAAATACCCAAAATACCCCTCATATTCAAGGCTCAAAGTTTGTCATGAACACATACGATATTCGGCCCTACTTTACACAAAGTCCCCCCAAAAGTTTTCGGCCATGGGTATGTAAAACCCAAGCTTCCAAAATTTCAGCCATTTTATAAATAAGCCCTCAACAATTTTCGGTCACTTTTTGCAAATAAACCCTTCAACAATTTTTGGTCTTTTTGCATGAAGCACCCCTCATAATTTTGGCCAAATTAGCATACAATCCAAGCCCCAAAATTTTAGTTCTCTTGCATAACATCCCCTCAAAGATTTCGGCCAATGTTTGCATAAAAGCCCCCTAAGAATTTCAGCCTCAAGTGCATGAAACCCCCTACAAATTTCGGCCATATTCAAAACCCACCTTCAAGATTCACTCTTTTTCACAAAACCCATTTTATGAGAATAAAAAGCTACAATCTTTGCATACAAATTCATGAATTTTTGGTTACATACCCACACTACAAGAATAAAGTTTCAATCTTTCCTACAAAATCCATGGATTCTTGAACCAAAATTAAGAAAAAAAGAGAGAAGAGTTCTGGAGAGAAGCTTACCCAAATCAAGAGCTTAGAAACCCAACTTAAAAGTCCAAGTCTTGAGCTTGAAGATGTAATAAACCCTAGCTTTGAGAGGAGAGGATTTTCGGCCAATAAAGAGATGAAAATTCAAAATTCTTTTGAGGGGTTGAGGGATTTTAAAAGCAAGAGTTTCAATAGGTTAAGAGTTCTTGTTGTTGAATTTGGGACAAGAGTTTGGGTAAGAGGAAGAAGGTGGAGGAGTTTTAGGGCGGAAAGGACTTCAATTTGAATTTTGGAACAAAGAAGGGGGCGGGGGTGTCTCGGCCTATTGACCGAGACACTCAGAGTGTCTCGGCCAAGGCCGGGTCCCCCAGGTACTTTCATGATGAGTTTTTGTATGTTTTCACCCACTATTGGTTATTCCGATAAAAATCAACACCAGTCAACGCTGATAGATGCAAAACCCTAAGTTTAACACCGGTCAATGCGTAGCCCTAGGTCAATGCCAGTCAACGCGTTGCGATAAAAGTCAACGCCGATCGATGCGAAACCTTAAGGTCAACTTGTAGCCCTAAGTCAATGCTATTCAACGTGTTGTGATAAGAGTCAACACCATTCGATGCGAAACCCTAAGGTTAACACCGGTCAACGCGTAGTCTTAGGTCAACGGCAGTCAATGCGTTGCGATAAAAGTCAACGCCGATCGATGCAAAACCCTAAGGTCAACGCGTAGCCGTAGGTCAAAGCCAGTCAATGCATTGTGATGAAAGCCAACACCGATCGATAAGAAATCCTAAGGTCAACACCGGTCAATGCGTAGCCCTAGGTCAACGGCAGTTAATGCGTTGCGATAAAAGTCAACGTCGATCGATGCGAAACCCTAAGGTCAACACCGGTCAACACGTAGCCCTCGATCAATGCCAGTCAACACATTGCGATGAAAGTCAACGCTGATTGATGCGGCATAAACATGTACTAAAAACATTACAAGTGCACAACCGTGTCAAGTTATAGTATAAAAAGTTATCGATCACACGAGGAAGGTGTTTTGTAGGAGAAAATATAAATCGGTTCTTATGTTGTGTGCGTGACAAATAGGAGTCAAGAATAAGTGTAATTGTGGGAGATAATGAGAGTGAAAGTGATAGTGTGTAAATCTGCCTAAAATGTAAGTGAGAGTAGATGTGATAAAGAATGAATGATTTTCACAAGGAGAAAAAGAAAGATGAATAAAATCAAGAATCAAAAAGGAAAATCAAGAATAAAAAAAATTCAAGAAAGTAAAGATGACGAATTCAATTAATGATATGAGTAATCAAGAATTAAATCCACTTCTTAGAAAAAGGTGATTCCCTAGATGGTTCTAGCCTAAAGGCGAATCAAAGAAAATAAAAATAAACAAAAAGGAAAACTAAACCCAAGAGGGTTCTAGCCTTAAGGTGAATAGTATAAGAAAATAAAATGGTGATTCCCTAGAGGGGTCTAGCCTAAAGGCGAATCAAAGAAAATAAAAATAAACAAAAAGATAAACTAAACCCAAGAGGGTTCTAGCCTCAAGGTGAATAGTGTAAGAAAATAAAATCTAACTACAAAATAAATTACAAAATCTAAACTATAAAATAAATTGCAAGAATTAAATACAAGAAAATAAATCTACTCTATAAGCATGAAATAAATCTAAGGTAAGAGGGTTCTAGCCTCTTGGTTATTTAACAAGAAAATAAAATCTAACTACAAGCATAGAAATAAATCTAAACTAATAAGCCATAGAAATAAATCTAAACTAATAAGCAATAAATCTAACTACAAACATAGAAATAAATCTAAACTAATAAGCAATAAAAAAAGAAATAAAAGAGAAAAATAAAAGAAATACAAACCTCCAAATAATTCTTCATCTTCACCTTCATCATCCAACAAAGAAAAAAAATATTTAAAGTGGTGAAAATATTATTTTATTAACTGTAACAAAATTTATAAATTTGGAAGGCCTTTTCAATTAAGAGTAACCCTTCTCTCCAAATGGAGTTATAAAAAATTTCACACCCTCTAACCTCTCACTCTTTACCCTTATTTATAGTAAACATCAGTGAATGAGAGCCTTTGGATCAAACGTGAGCCCTAAGAATGTAATTTCGGCCATTGATGAATTCTAGACGACTTGGCATCGATACAAGCATCGATGCCCGCATTGATGTGTGCATCAATGCTAGCATCGATGCTCCAATAAACATTTTGACTTCACGGTTTTCTTCGTCTCATCGACATAGATGATTTTCATATATTATATGTTAAATTCTGCCTTCCGGATTGGGAGATATCGTCGTTTCTTTGTGGCTAACCATCTTGAATATAATTTCTCTTCATATTGCATTTTTTTATTTTCTTTGGCTTCTACAGGCTATTCGGCTTGATTCTGGGCTTCAATAAAAGGTTACACAAATAAATAAGTTGGATTCTTTTGGGTATTTATTTATTATTTCTTCATTAACCTGTAATTAAAGATAAAAATAATTATTAGTGGTATATTTATTTATTAAAAATAGATAATGAGGGTATAAAATTGTAATAAAATGTGATTATCAAATACCCCCATATGTAAACTTTTTCTAGTCCTCTAGCAAAGAAAGAAAAATGAAAGAAAATCTAACTCACTTTTGCAGGAATCGCGGTTGTATTTAGCGCATACAACAAGCCTTTAAACTCCTAGGTTACCCTAGTGGACGAGTTATAGTCTCGTGAGGGTTTACAGTGAATATACCCACAAAATTCGATCATCTTGACAAATTAAAGAAGTTAGTAAATAACTAAATTTACTTGATAATTGAAGCTAGTTATTACTCAAGAAAACATTTTTATATATAATTCTAAGGTAAATTTCCTAGAAAATCTTCTCATTATAGCAATAAAAACCAAGCCAAACTTAGAAATTTAATTTAAAAGTTTTGAAAAGAACATGCTAACTCTTTGTTTAAAATAATATTCAAGTTGCTTGATCTAAAAAATTTTCCAAGACCATATATACAAATATAACTAAGTATAAAACATTTATTAGCATTTTTTATTATATTTATTTTTCTTATTTTTCTTTTTTTAACTCTTTCTTCCTTGGTGATTTTTTTCTACTTTAC
>BQKN01066416.1:1077256-1121546 GCA_022839385.1 Asparagus kiusianus
TAATGAGTTTTAGGCTAATAGATCCTAACCCAATTGGGCTTAGGTCATTAAGTATGAAAATACTCCTTAGGCTTAATTACTCGGCCAGCTTAGGCTTTATAAGATAGAATCACCTTAAATTCAAGAGTTTTTTTTCTTTCTTTCTTTTTTTTCTTTTGGTGTCCATTTTTCGCACTCTTCTTTTGCATTTTTTTATATGTATATGTATATATATTCTGAAAAATATGTAAGTCAAGACACTTTGAAAAATTATTTTTAACTCTAAGCTAAGCATGCATAAATTCTACTATTTTAAATAAAAATCTAAGTTAAGGCTTAAGTAAAGTATACTACTTTGAAAATCATTTCTTAAGAAATTTATTTAGAGTCATCATAAAAGGTAAACTTGAGTAAATAACAAAGTAGAGATTAGAAAATTTAAAATTTATCAAATAAATCAATTATTACATAACTCTATCAGTTTAGCAAGTGACGATATTTTTATAATTTTTTTAAGGAAAAAGGAAAAAATGACAAAAATGTAAAATAAAGAGAAAAAAAACTAATTCCCACCCCCACACCTAAATTTTGCATTGTCCTCAATGCGAACTCCATGATGCATAAAGTAAAGCAGATAAAAAGTGAAGTACTTATATTTAATCAGCTGATAAAAATCTGCAATTACCTTTGGTCTGAGGAGGATAGAATGAAGAATTTATTCTTCTTTTTTTCTTTTTCTTTTTTCTTCAAAACTGAACAAGAAACACTCAAATGAGAGAAAAATAAATTTTTTTTATTATTCTGAAATAAATAATATAAACAATGTAGAATAAAATATTCAACATGAAGAGCTCATGTTCTACATTGAATCCTAACTTATTGCTGAAAATTCATCCCCGGGTTTTAAACAAATTCAAAATAATATAATCAACACTGTGCTGAAATTCCAAGCATATCGGGGTGTTCAATAATTCTTGTGGCAATGGAAGGTAGGTATTATTGGTGTCATGCATATTGGACTTAGATTCTTGATTTGTGAATGTTTATTCTCTAACAACCAATTTTTCTTTAATAATTTCCTCAACCCCAATATTCATGGTTGATGTGAAAAAATTTGGTTGTTGTTTATTTTCCAAAAATCTTAGTTCATCAAGAAAGAGTTCTTCAAAGTTTAGTTCAAAGCAGCAATTGTTTAACACAGTTTCTTTATTTTGACAAACCTGATATGCTTCTCCTAATATTTTTAGCTCCTCACCGAAAATTTCCTCAAAACTTGGATCTGACTCTTCTTATTCCTCTTCTAGTCTTTCCTGAATTGAGTTATCAGAAGAAGAATGAATTGGAATAAGAATTTGGCTTAAAGGTGTTCTTTCCTGATTATCGACATGTTTTCTTGACTGTAGTGCATTCATTTGAGTGTCCTTAGGATTAACCACGGGTTGACTCAGAATTTCTCCTTCCTCTCCTTCACTTATGGCACTAGCTAGTTGATCAATGTGGGTTTCTAATCTAGCTGTGGCTTGAGTGTTAGAGTTAAGTATGAGTTCGGTTGATTGCATAAAGGAGTTTATCGTGTAAGATATTTGAGTTAACATATCCGTGGCTAGTGTGGAGGCCTTAATTATGATTTCAAAACCTTTTTCTAAAATATTGAGATGTTCATCATGATCTGTATCAAGAGGAGTGTGGGTTACAACTTGATGATGAGGAGACTAATTTTGATGTGACAAATTGGATTGTTCAAATTGTGAATGAGAATTGAAAGAAACTGTGTTTCTCCTAGGAAAATATTGGGTCGAAGAGGGAGTAAAGTTTTGAGTTCCGGAGTGGTTTCCCTGATTTCATACAATGTTTGGATAATTTGCCCAACCTAGGTTGTAGGTTAGAAATAATGGATCATTCACCGAATACTGAGATGAGCACTCTACAAACTCCCGAGCTTCATTGGGGATTTCAATCCTATGTGGATAACATAAATCTTAGAGAACATGTGGATTAGCCATTTCTTTAATTTGTTCAAAACGAATTTGTCGATGTGTATTGTCCCTAATCCATATTTTGCATGAACCCAAAACAATTTCTTTTTATACTTAAAAAAAGTTAGTTTTTTTTGAAGAAAAAGGAAAAAAATTAAAAAAGCAATCACTTTTCAATCACGTTAACTCTAGAGTTAAGCCAAACTCAGCTAAACCAGCTCCTAACCAAAAATTCCTTAAGTAAAAAGATAAAAGTTTTACTCGGTTAGTTAGTCAGGTAAGGATAGGAACAGAGGTTGATCAGAGACCGATTAAGTAACTCGTTCCTTGCAGAACGCTTTACACAACCCTTAAACCTTGCCTTAGACATCAACTAATCCAAGAAAACTTAAATCGGTTCTCCTAAATATTCTTTGTTCCTTATTGAGCTCGATTTCTTATGGCCAACGTCTAATGAGTTTTATTAGGCTTGGGTTGTGTAGTGAGGAATTAATGATTTTGGGCTAAGGAAAGGGTGATGAAATCCCTCACATTATCTTGATTATGGGGTTTTACTCTTAAAAATATTTTCAAGTGTGTGCCAAACTAAGATGCTCAAATCACTTTGGTGAATTCCTACTAACTATATGAAATGCAACCCTAGGAATTAAAAGCGACTAAAAAGGATGGTAAAAATAAAATCTTTTTTAATTAGAGTTAACAATCAAACAAATGAGAAGGGAGAAAATTGTTTTGATTTATTATCTTGTTAGTAAATGTCAAAGTGGAGGGTGAATTTTATTATGGTCAACGAAAATAAAATCTTTTTTTAAGATCCTAATTGTCACTAATTGTGAGAAACTAACTAAATATGTAGAATTAAAAATATTAGGAAGAAGACTTACCACAAATGAATCCCCAATTCCTCAATCTCAAATTCTTGATCTTTAATCTCCAAGTAGTTATTTCACAAGAAACACACAAGTTAAAGAATCAAAATAATTAAAACCTACTTAGCACCCTCCCCGACAACGACGCCAAAAACTTGATACAGTATAAACATGCATAAAAAATGTTGCTAGTACACAACCGTGTCAAGTTATAGTATAAAAAGTTATCGATCCCACGAGGAAGGTGTTTTGTAGGAGAAAATATAAATCGGTCCTTATATTATGTGTGTGACAAATAGGAGTCAAGAATAAGTGTGATTGTGGAGAGATAATGAGAGTGAAAGTGATAGTGTGTAAATCTGCATAAAATGTAAGTGGGAGTAGATGTGACAAAGAATGAATGATTTTCACAAGGAGAAAATAAAAGATGAATAAAATCAAGAATCAAAAAGGAAAATCAAGAAAAAAAAAGAAATTTAAGAAAGTAAAGATGACGAATTCAATTAAAGATATGAGTAATCTAGAATTGAATTCACTTCTTAGAAAAAGGTGATTCCCTAGAAGGTTCTAGCCTAAAGGCGAATCAAAGAAAATAAAAATAAACAAAAAGAAAAACTAAACCCAAGAGGGTTCTAGCCTCAAGGTGAATAGTATAAGAAAATAAAATGGCGATTCCCTAGAGGGTTCTAGCCTAAAGGCGAATCAAAGAAAATAAAAATAAACAAAAAGATAAACTAAACCCAAGAGGGTTCTAGCCTCAAGGTGAATAGTGTAAAAAATTAAAATCTAACTACAAAATAAATTACAAAATCTAAACTATAAAATAAATTATAAAAATTAAATACAAGAAAATAAATCTACTCTATAAGCATGAAATAAATCTAAGGAAAGAGGGTTCTAGCCTCTTGGCTATTTAACAAGAAAATAAAATCTAACTACAAGCATAGAAATAAATCTACACTAATAAGCAATAAAAAAGAAATAAAAGAGTAAAATAAAAGAAATACAAACCTCCAAATAATTCTTCATTTTCATCTTCATCATCCAATAAAGAGAAGAAATATTTAAAGTGGTGAAAAAAATTATTTTATTAATTATAACAAAAGTTATAAATTTGGAAGGCATTCTCAATTAAGAGTGGCCCTCCTCTCCAAATAGAGTTATAAAAATTTTCACACCCTCTAACCCCTTACTCTCTACTTCTATTTATAGTAAACATCAGTGAATGAGAGCCTTTGGATCAAACTTGAGCCCTAAGAATGCAATTTCGGCCGTTTATGAATTCTGGACGACTTGGCATCAATACAGGCATCGATGCCCGCATTCAATAAACATTTTGACTTCATGGTAGGCTTCGTCTTGTCGATATTAGCGATTTTCATATATTATATGTTAAATTCCGCCTTTCGGATTGGGTGATATCGTCGTTTCTTTGCGGCCAACCATCTTGAATAGTATTTCTCTTCGTATTGGATTTTTTTTATTTTCTTCGGCTTCTACATGCTATTTGGCTTGATTCTAGGCTTCAATAAATGGTTACAAAAATAAGGATGTTGGATTCTTTAGGGTATTTATCTATTATTTCTTCATTAACCTGCAATTAAAGATAAAAACAATTATTAGTGGTATATTTATTCATTAAAAATAGATAATGAGGGTATAAAATTGTAATAAAATGTGATTATCACCGATCGATGTGAAACCCTAAGGTCAACATCGGTCAATGCGTAACTCTAGGTCAACGCCAGCCAACACGTTGTGATAAAAGTCAACACGATCGATGCGAAACCCTAAGGTCAACGACGGTCAACGTGTAGCCCTAGGTTAACGCCGGCTAACGCGTTGCGATGAAAGCTAATGTTGATTGATACGAAATCCTAAGGTCAATGCTGGTCAACGCGTAGCCCCAGGTCAACGCCAGTCAACACATTGTGATGAAAGCCGACACCGATCGATGCGAAACCCTAAGGTTAATGTTGGTCAACACGTAGTCCTACGTCAACGCCAGTCAATGCGTTGTGATGACAGTCAACGCCGATCGATACGAAACCCTAAGGTTAATGTCAGTCCACGCGTAGCCCTATGTCAATGTCAGTCAACACGTTACGATAAAAGTCAATGCCAATCTATACGAAACCCTAAGGTCAACGGCTGTCAACGTGTAGCCCTAGGTCAACGCTAGTCAACACGTTATAATGAAAGTCAACGCTGATCTATACGAAACCCTAAGGTCAACGCCGATCGATGCGAAACCCTATGGTCAACGCCGACCAACGCGTAGCCCTAGGTCAACGCCAGTCAACACGTTGTGATGAAAGTCAACACTGATCGATACGGAACCCTAAGGTCAACACCGATCAACCCATAGCCCTAGATCAATGCCAGTCAACGTGTTGTGATGAAAGTCAACACCGATCTATACGAAATGCTAAGGTTAACGCCAATCGATACGAAACTCTAAGGTCAACGCCGGTCAACGCGTAGCTCTGAGTCAACACTGGTCAACGTATAGCTCTAAGTCAACACTGGTCAACACGTTGCAATGAAGATAATCAATTCAAAGTCAACTCAATAACATGAGACAAAACCAACTCACCAATTTCGATTCGAGACTTTAACGACGGCCAGACGATAAACGCAGTGCCGAAAGAACTTTAGTTATTTATCAAAATATTGAATAGACTAAAAATCAAAGAAGTCAAAGATCGAAGCTGACTACAGGTCCTTTCATAACAAGTGAAGGTTGGACCAATCACATCCAAATTATTTCAGGCCCTTCTATAAAAAAAGAGACTGAAACACTTTGGAGGGGATATCTGTAGGCGTTAAAAATTACCTACGAGCTCTCGCACACAGCTCAAAGATGAGAGAAGATGATGAACATCACTATCCGAGTCACAGAAGCTTAATTGATGTTGATGAGCACATGAAGCAAGTCGATAAACCTTGTGAAGCAACGAAACTACAGAATAATAAAGATACGAACTGATCGGGAGCTACGCTTCACTTATGAAAAACAAAGCGCCTCTCGTGTCCCATCTACTCCATGTATGATTCAACCATGGGAGCTTGTAAATCTCCTTGTCGGATTTCACACACACTTTGAATAGCATAATTCCGAGTTCGGACGATGAAGATATAGCGAAAATAAACGGGACACGTAAAACAGTGCCAAGGCCAAGGCCGAGACACTGCTGGTGTCCGCAGGCCCCAAAAAGCTGTTTTTGCGGTTTTTGAGCAGTTTTTAACCGTTAACCATCTAGATTTATTTTAACTGATCTAATATCATCCAAGAACGTGATAAAGTGGTTACAACTGAGGATAAGAGTGAATCAGTGGTTCTTATCTAAATATAGAGCTCCCGAGGCCTATAAATACAGCCCTAGGGCCTTCATTTGCGTAGATCTAGAATTTTCAAGCCTCGGCGAAGCCTTGCTGAAATGAAGACTGAAGGAGCACGAATTTCAGAGAAGAGGAGAAGATCAGATCAAGCTATTCGGCATAAAGAAGAAGAGTTCGTCATATATACAGTTCTCGGTTCCTTCCCTTGAGATCGTACCTAACCGCGATCTCGAGAAGAGTGGCTATCTCGCTGTTGCTGAGATAATCACTTTGGTTTTTTTAATTCTTTTGCAAATCAACAAAACTCCGGATCGATCTGATCATTTGGTAGTCTACGAATATCAATGTCCCCGTCACAGGTAAAGATCCTACTCAAGTAGCGGGAGATAAACGTCTGTTGTGTTTGTTTGAGAAGAGTTGTAATTTTTGTTATTTTATTGTGTGGTGAGATCTTATAAAAAGATCAACTTTTAAACTCTTTTTAACGTTTGAAGTTGTAATGAGTTGCACAATGAAAAAATCAACTTTCACACCAAACAGGCCTCACCTTCGAGTTTTTGATCTCTTCTTCTTCGACTTCAACCGATTCCTGTTCTAGTTACCCTTCTTCTAGCTTTGACCTCTTTGCTTGAGATTTTGGACTGAACATGAACCATCTGATTCGGATAATTTTCTTCTAACCTCCTTAGATAGAATCATGCTAACAACCTCACTCAGCTTTAACTTCCCCTTCCCCGTCAAGTTGCTAATCGCGATCACGCAACCTGCCAAACTATCTGGCAACTACGATAAAATCAATAGGGCCTGTACTTCGTCATCAAACGTGATGTAGACAGAGATAAGTTGGTCAACGATCATGTTGAACTCGCTGAGATGCAACGTGAAGGAGTATCCTTCTGCTATCTTGAGGTTAAAGAGTGTCTTGATTAGATGCACCTTATTTGCGGCTAACGGTTGCTCGTACATCTTCGCAAGTGCTTCCATAAGCCCCACCGTCGTCTTCTCCTTCAATATGTTATGGGTAACTGATTTGGCAATTGACAACCAGATCTACCCTAGAGCCTTCTGATCCAGTGTTTCCCAGTCCTCGTCTGATTCCTCCTTCTTTTCCTTGGCTTTGCCCATCAATGGAGATAAAGATCCTTCTGGTACAAATAGACCTCTATCTATGATTTCCAATAGGTAAAGTCTGATCCGTCAAACTTTTCGATTTGCTTTCTTTTTCCATAGCTCTTGCACAAATCTTTGCCGAACGAAGCTCTGATACCAGTTGTTGGGGCTGAAATAATAACAACCCGTGCCCTTCTAGATCTTGTGTCGAAAGTAGGCAAGAAAGAAACTACAGCAAATAAATGAAAAACTTGTAGGAAAGAATAACCAAAGAGAGAACACTAGATTTAACGAGTTTCGGCAAACGTGTTTACGTCATCGGGAGCCACATCAGAATTTTTTTTAATATTGAAGAAGATTACAATGCCTACAAACGACCACTCTCTCTAAGATCTCTGATCTCAAAGTGTTCTCAAAACCCTTTTTTTTTCGTGTATAACAAACCCTAAAAAAGTTTCAAGATTTATATATAATCCTAGCTTAAAACAAATTCCAACCCGAACCAACAAAGCCCATATACCGCTACCAGTCGACTGGTGCACATGCATCAATCGACTTGCTAGAGCGTAGTTTTTACAGGGTCGCTCATACACGTTTGTCGATCTAGTGGTGGCACACAACCAGTCGACTAATTAGCTCCTACCAGTCAACTGATGATCTCCATCAGTCGATTGTCCAAAACGTGGTTTTCTGGGTTGTTTCCTATAGTCACGTCGGTTAACTGATTCAGGGTCTTCAGTCAACTGATGCTAGGATTTTTAGCTGCTTGTTGATTTCATCTTTAGGTTTCGGTCTACACACATCCAAAACCAGCAAGAAAAGCAAAAAATAAAAGACATTAAAAGCAATGGATAAATTAATAGCACCTTTGAATTTAAGGTGCATATGAGCAGAGTAATTAGTTAAGAATTAAACCATGAATATATCTAATGAACAAGAAAGCACAGGTTATGACCTGTATTCAAAAGAAAAAGCATAACTATCACAAATAGCACAAAAAGGTCGGTACAAAATTATGTGATGGTGGAAATTATTTAAATAGCTTTACATGAACTCCGAAAATAAGATCATACATTCTTCATAAGTAATAAAAGATCAATAAGAATCCTACAATATGAAAGGTACACATTGCAAATAATCTTTGGTTCCTAAATTAAATTTATACATATTCTTAAATATCAAGACTTCCAAATAATAACATTCCTATAATCTATTATCCCTCCCTTTTTCAAGGATTCAAGAGACAAAACACAAATCAAGAGCTACGAATTGAATATGAGACATAGTCTTCAACTCCATAAAAAAATAAATCTCTAAGTCTACAAACCATTTGACAAATAGTATCCACTTGTGCACAGGACATACATATACAAGCCACATACATTGTAAACCATATGATAATTTTTCAATATAACATATTTTATAAACTATTGTGTTGGTGTAGAAATTTGTCTTAGTAGGTGATGTGATGTGTTGAAGAGAATGAATGGCCATAACTTATAGTATAGAGATGAAAAGAGGTTATGTAAAGGGAAAATGAAAGAATTATTAGTTGATTGGATCCATAACATATGCACTTAATTAAATAGGTTATGGAATTTTTAAGAGCCTACGAAACTAATTAGATCTTATTATTATGATAATTTATAATTAATTTAATTTAATTTATGACTCATGAATGAAACTCTGAGATAAATTAAATAAATAAAATAATTAAAGTAAAGTTAGAATGATCAAATTTGAAAGGAGAAAAAAGGACAATAAAAAAATTTTAGCACGCAAATCCTCTTTTATATGTAGGATATAAATAGATTGTACAAATGCATCGGTCAGAAATTCTATCCGTTCTCCATGTTTGGAACTCTTTGGAAGAGAATATCCTATAGAAGGTCCTCTATAGGAAGGAATTGCATCTAAGTGCTTCTATTGAGGACCCTTTATAGGGATTTCCCCCCTCCCAATGTGTGATTAATATTATAACATATGATTTTCATAAATGCTAAACCTTTATGGGATGTCTTATATGAATATATAAATCTAACGTTGCATTTTATGTTTGAATTTTAAGAAGGGTAAAATGCCAATAAAATAAAGAACTATTTGATTGATGCCTTCAGTAATAGATACCCCTCCAGCAACGTATTTACAAGCACTTAGGCCCCCTCGGTTCATGAGGGACATGGGTGCTATCTGCCATTTCATCTTCATAAAGTGCCAATTTAGAGGTGATATGTTCGAAAATGTGTCGAAGTGGGTTATCTACTACTAAAGGCATAGACAAATGGGGTTATCTTCAATTTACCCTTATATACACACATACACACGCACATGGACACATATAGTTAGAAATAGAGCAAATAAAGAGAAAATGATATTTGTATTCATTGGTATTATAGTCTATATACAATATAGGTGGGATCATTCTATTACTCTATCCGATGTGGGACTAAACAAGAGCTATCTATGCAATATTTAATACCCCCCACTCAAACTGTAATTGGGTTGACCAATAGTAGTTTTCCAAGAAGAAATAAATGTTATTATATGGTATAGGCTTTGGTGAAGAGATTTTCTATTTGAAGAGCAGTATTCAAATAGGGTAGACAGATTATACTAGCCAGTAGATGACGATGAGTAAAGTGACAATCAATCTCTATGTGCTTTGTGTGCTCATAAAATATAAGGTTACTGGCTATTTTGATTGCACTCATGTTGCAACAATGAAAAGGAGTTGTTGTTGTGGAAGACACACCCATGTCAAGAGGGAGTAGTCGTAGCCAGACGATCTCTACGGTGGTAGATGCTATGGCGCAATATTCTCATACCGCACTGGAGCGAGAGACAATATCCTATTTCTTAGATTTCCAAGATATGAGAGAGTCACCTAGGAAGATACAATAGACGGTAGTTGATCGGCGATTTATAGTGTCACTTGCACAGTCAGCGTCACTATAGGCATGAAGGATGAGTGACGATGACACTCAGAAGGATAATGCTCTACATGGTATCTCACGAATGTAGTGTAGAACATGAAGCAGTGCTGATTGATGAGAGAAGTGAGGCACATCAAAAAATTGATGAGGACATAAACCACATGAGAAATATTAGGTTTGGTGATGATGAGGTAGACAAGCTTCCTACAACATGTCAATACTTAGTTGCATCAGGTAGAGGATCACTATCGGTAGCATTGAGTTTGACATTCAGTTCGAGAAGCATCTGAGCTGGTTTAGAATCTCTTAGACCTACACGATTGATGGTGTTGGTGGCAAATTTCTATTAAGATAGATGGTAGCCACGTGGTGTTTGAGTGATCTCAAGTTCGAGGAAGTAATGTAGGTTGCCTAGGTCTTTCATTTCAAACTCTCGTTGGAGGTGAGACTTGATATGGTTGATGGTTGATGGATTGTCACTGGTAATGATCATATCATCAACATAGAGGAGGAGGATGTTGCATTGACCGTTGGAGGATTAGATGAACATCGCTGGATCATTCTCACTCAGAAGAAAACTAGCTGGTTGCATGACCTGTGTGAATCTGGCGAACCATGCACGGGGTGCCTGTTTGAGGCTATAAAGAGCTTGATGAAGGTGTCAGACAAGAACTTTGGAGTGAGAGAGTTCGAGTGGTGGAGTCATATAGATATACTCAGTGATGTTTCCATGTAAAAAGGCTTTTTTGACATCTACTTGATATAGTGGTCATTGCGGGGAAGCGATAACAGGGAGCAATGTTTGAACAATAGTCATTTTAGCAAGTAGTGCAAAGGTATCCTCATAGTTCACCCCATATTATTGTGTAAAACCTTGAGCAACTAACGAAACCTTATGATGCTAGATGGTTCCGTCTACTCTAGTCTTGACCTTGTAGGTCTATTTGCACCTGATAGGGGTCTTTCCTGGAGGAAATGTGGTGAGCTCCTATGTGTGAGTTTTCTGGAGAGTTGTAAGTTCATCTTGCATTGCTTGTTGCCACTTAGGGTGTTTAACTTTATCATTGTAAGAATGTGGTTCCACATAATCTAACGCCATTATAGTAGTTGTCTGAAAGGCAATGAAGGTGAAGCTGAGGTCACAGTATTTGGCTGGTGGTTGGTGATCTCAGGAGGGATATCTTGACTCAAATGGAATGTCAGTAGTGAGTGGTTCGGGTTCGATTGAAATTTATGGAGAGGTTGATTGATCCGGTGCAGCAGGAGGTGGGTCAGGACTAGTCACTTGCTCAGTTGGAGGACTAATATCTGGACTTTGCTTTGGTGTGGTTTATGGTGCTGGAGAGTAGGGTGTGTCAAGTTTAAGAAATATGAGATCTGTTAGTGTTGATGGCCCTAAAAATACAGGAGGGGAGGGTAGAGCGTAATATGGAAGATGTTTAAAGAATGCCACATGTGAAGAGATGCGGAGTTGATTAGAATAAGTGTCATAGCAGTGATAGCCTTTATAATAGAAACTGTATCCAAGGAATACACACATGACAGATCGGGGTGGGAGTTTGTTGTGTTCTTAAGATGGGAGTTGGATGAAGCATGTGTAGCCAAGAACTCAAAGGTGGGAGTTATTTAGTGTTGTTTGGTATAGTTGTTGAAAGGGTGTGAGACCTTTCAGAGTAGAGGAGGGAGTGCGATTGATAAGATAAACACTCGTAAGGAGAGATTCTGCCCAAAACTGAATGGGTATAGATGCAGAGAGTAAGAGTGATTTGGTGGTTTCGAGGATGTGCCAGTGATGCCTTTCAACTACACCGTTTTGTTAGTGAGCATATAGGCAACAAAATTGAGAGAGGGTTACATGAGAGTTAAGGAATTCTATGAAGCAATGGGATATATATTCCCCCTGAGTTTGAGCGTATGACTTTTATGTGGGAGGAGAATTACGTGAGGATCATGGTGACAAAGTTTTTGTAAATGTCTTAGCGTCAGATTTATGTTTCATCAAGTAGACCCATGTAAAATGAGAGTGATCATTAATGAATGTTATGTAGTAAAGGTGCGAAAGCGATTTGATTATTTATTTGAAAAGGTTGGGCCAAGTGTTTTACCAACTTGTAGTAGTATAGGATGACAAAACATCAATAGAAAAATTTCCTAGTTTACAAGTTGCTGAAAGGGAACGAAGATGAGGTAAAGATAAATGACCGAGGCGACGATGCCAGAGGTCGCAGGTGCTTAGTTTTGAGTTAAAGAGAAAAATGATAGATGTAGTGGGAGTGGGGAGGATGGGCTTGTCCATGTAGTATTGGCCACCGATATTATAGCCAGCCCAACCATTTGTCCTATGCGAGGATCCTGTATAAGGCAAGAGGATTGAGAACTAAAAGTAAGTTCATTGTGATATTAGGGACATGGTGAACATTAGGGATTGAGAACTGAGGTTTAATATGCAGGTGACCTATAGATGTCATTGGGTAGTGGTGTGCCATCGGCTGTGCGGGCTATGGCTATGGGAGGTAGGGGTGTTTGGTTGTGGAGGTGTGTTTGTGATGACATAAGATAATGTGTAGCACTTGAATCTAAAATCCATGAGTTAGTCTTTGTATCTGATTGACTGACATACAAAGTAGCAGTAGAGCTTGTGTTAGATGAGGTAGTGGATGGATGTAGTGCTTGTAAGAGATCCGTGTAAGATGATAGTGTAGATGTGGATTGAATTTCGGCAATAGTCACCTAAGGCATTAGGGTCGGTGGTATTAGGGATGATGACTTAGCTATCCTCACGTGACACTTATTCGTAGAATGTCAGCAGAGCTTGTGCATGTCACACCATTGTTTGCGTACGGAGGTGGAGCCAGATTGTTGCTATCTCATCGACGAGGTGTACTGATGATAGGAGAACCACAGTGAGAATCAGAGTATGAGGTGGTGTGGACGGAGCTCGAGCTGATGGAGAAAGTGTAGAGGTGAAGACGTGTCTCTTCAGCCTGTAACTCTATTATAGTTGAGTGGGCCTAGGTGACCGATGGATGAGTTGGCTGCGGACGGATTCGAATTTTGGTCGGAGCTTCATTAGGAACTGAAAGAGATGCTACCTATCTTTGTTGTTGTGGTGAATGGTCCTGGAAGTCGGGTCAGTAAAGGGTGTTTCAATGGCTATGGGTTGTTCCCAAAGATCAAAGATGTGAGTATAGAACTTGCGGATCAAGCGATCGCCCTGTGTAACGATCAATGTCTCATGGTATAGTTGCAACTCTCGAGCATCATCTGACCGTGTGTAAAGGTGCTGGAGGTATTCCCAGAGGGATACAGTAGTGTCAAATCGTGCAAGCTGAAGCCAAATGGAGGGTGAGACGGATTGTACGATTGCGGTGACGACACGATCTTTGGCAAGAGTCCAAGCTATAAGAGTAGTCTTGTAAGAGGAGAGGGTAGCCGTATCCTTGGTGAGATCGCCAGTAGGAAGTGGTTGAGTTGGAAGTTGGAAGTGCCATTGATGTGTCCCCAAAGCCCGCGACTACGGAGGATGGCTCGTAGGGAGTAGGACAAGAGACAATAGTTGTCACCGTCGAGTTTTACATCAATGGGTTGTTGATGGAAGTGCATCTCCGGCGTCATCATAACAACTTATTGCTTATTTGAGCAATTGGTTGGAAGAGGAAACTACGTGATTAGCCTAAGATCTAGGGAGATCTAATTTATAAAGCTAAATGGTTAGCTAAAGATCTATAAAGATCAATAATTTGTAGGCCAAATGATTGGCGCAAGGTCTAGTCAATAGATCTAGTTTGTAGGACAAATGACTGGCGCAAGATCTAGTCGGTAAGTCAAGTGATTGACGCAAGATCTATGAAGATCTGGTTGATAAGTCAAATGATTGGTGCAAGATCTGTGAAGATCTAGTGGATAAACCAAATGATTAGCATAAGATCTATGAAGATCTAGATTGTAAACCAAATGAATGACGTAGTTGTTCGACCGCTGGTGCACGTGGTGCGGTTTTTGCTCTGTTGGTAGAGCTTTCATGCAGATTTAATGCACGTCGTGTGGATCTGGTGCACAATGGTGTAGATTTGGTGCACGGTGGTGCAGATTTGGTGCACGGTGGTGTGGATTAGATTTGTGGGGTTGAGATTTGAGGAGATTGAATGGCTCTGATACCATGTTAGAAATAGAGCAAATTAAGAGAAAAGGAAATTTGTATTTATTGGTATTATAGTCTATATATACAATATAGGTGGGATTGTTCTACTACTCTACTTGATGTGGGACTAAACAAGAGCTATCTATGCAATAGTTAACACATACACCCTTATTGATATTGTGCCTTTCTTATAGCTTTCATTTAACTTATGTATAGCTAGAGTAAATGGAAAACAATTCACAATACCAGACATAAGCAAACCTTTTTCTATTTTGGCATTAGATTTTACTATCCACGTATAATATATTAATTAATGGAGTAATGGTGAATTATGTCAAATGATAAATGAGTAGATGGACTGGTGAATTGCACTATATTAGTATGACAGTTTTATGTGTTAATGAGAAATCCAGTAAATCCCAGTGGTTGCTTGCTATTTAAGCTGACAATTGAAATTAAATTGTATCAAACATTGACAGTTACCTTCTATTGAAACTGCTCATTTTTAATGTCTTATTGCACATTGAACAAGCGCATAATCTGCTTGTTATATACATATTCACAGCATGTATTTTGGTCAAGGTATTAATTAGTTTCTCTACATTTCAGTTAATTTTTTAGTTAGTATTTTCCTCTTCAAGGTATTCACAATTTTGTAGCAAGTATGGATTAATTATGATTTAATTGCTTCTAAAGGTGAGGATCTACAGTTTGTTATATATACTTTTATCTCATAGTTAGCTGAATCTTGCAAGCTTTCCACTAAAAGGCTGTCTCAAAACTAGAGTACTTAACCTTCTTGTTTGAAAGATAACATGGTGAGAAACTAATTCATCCATTTGTTGTCAGATTTTTATAAATTCACTAAAACTTCATGTCTGAATTTTTTTTAAACTTATATTAATTTTGTTGTAGGGTATTTTTCACGTTATGATACTCTTTGGCCTAGTCCCTTTGCTAGAAGTTGGCATAGTTGGTGCAGGCTCTCCACTTGTATTCAATGTCCTAACTTTTGGAGCTAAGGGAAATGGTGTTGCAGATGACACACAGGTATTATTGCACATGTAACCCCCCCCCGCCCCCCACCCCGCCCCCCCCACCCGACCCCTTTAACTATTTGAACTTACTGTCCCCATAGTTTAATTGTTGCAGATGGACCTCCCTTGGTTAAAATTTTCTGACTCTTTTACCTGTCGGTAGACTCAATAACTTCACTCATGAGCAAAATCTGCCATAATTTCACCAAAGGTAAAAGAATTAAAAAAAAAAACCTGGAGGTTTATCTGCGACAACAAACATACAAGGGTAGCAAGTGAAAAACAGCGATATTAGATGAATAAACGCTATTGTTATTTATCCTACTGTAAAATTAAGATTAATTCTTGAATCTATGAATTTTGTGCTTATTTCTAATATTTTGTAGGCATTTGCTAAAGCATGGGCTTCGGCTTGCTCCGCAACTACAGGGCCACCCACTATGGTTGTGCCTAAGGGGACTTTTCTGGTGATGCCCACAACATTTAAGGGTCCTTGCAAATTCCAGAAAGTTTTTGTTCAGGTAAAGAAAAATCTATGTCTATATCTTTCAAAAAATATATAGTAGAAGTAGTACTAATGAAACCCTCCAAAATAATTAATGATGACTTCTTAATTATAATTAGATTGAAGGGACTGTGATTGCACCGAACGATCCCAGGAAATGGAGAGGAATTGATCCCACTTTCTGGTTACAGTTTGAGTCTGTTAGCAAACTCAATGTATCTGGTTCGGGTGAAATAAATGGTCGAGGGCAAAATTGGTGGAAGCAATCATGCAAAATTAGCCCTAAAGCGGTATGATACTTAGAAATTTTTCTTTTAGGTTGACAGGTTTGGACTTAGATCTGATCATACAACGTTTCGATCTACTCTTTGAATAAATGAAAAAAAAATCAATTTAGTTTCATCTGAAATACATTTACAACATGTGTATTCTACTAATTTGATTTTGTATTACAGCCTTAGTCTAAAGACTATAAACTAAAGAAGAATAATTATGGTTTTCTGTTCGAAAATAGAATATGGAATGAATTCAATTATACGTTTTAAGACCTCAACATATATAAACACTTTCTTATGGAACTTTCTGTTTTCTCTTGACAGGGATGCACTTTGATAGCACCACACGTGAGTATTTCTCTTTTTTTTTTGGTCAATTATTAACAGAAACAATTAGATGGTTGAGCATTCATTTGGCTATCTTTTACAACATTGTACTCATGATTCATATACAAATTTCAAGCTTTTATCAAAATTCCGTCAGATGTTTTCTTTGATGTTTGGTTTTGTTCCCCAGGCAATAAAGTTTGCAGATTGTTCTGATCTTTGGGTGACAAACCTGCGCTCTGTCGACAGCCAACAATTCCATATATCCATCTTAAACAGTCAAAGGGTAACTATTTCGAACCTAAAGATTGTTGCTCCTGGACTTAGCCCCAATACTGACGGTATCCATATTCAAAATTCACAACATGTGCGAGTCGAGAAATCAGTCATAGGAACAGGTAAAAGCACTCCTATGTCCCTCAAGAAATACAATTCACAATGCACCTTATTAATTATATATAATCACGAAATCCAGGTGATGATTGCATATCTATTGGAACTTCTGTTTATGATGTTCATATAGAGCAAATTGCCTGTGGACCTGGCCATGGCATCAGGTTCATGTTCTATGCTTAATTTTGAAGATAGAACTCTTTTTTCGTATATTACAATAATAAGGAGTGATAATGTAATTGCTTGATAGCATTGGAAGCTTAGGGAAGTACGGGACAGAAGCTACGGTAGAAGATGTCTCTGTTAGGTTCTCAAACTTTTACGAAACAACCAATGGAGTAAGAATCAAGACATGGCAGGTAAAAAAGTTGTGTATACTTTTATGTGAAAAATTCTTCAGAGGATTAAGTAACAGTGTTAAATGCAGATGAATGGCGTGTGTTATCAATATGGCTTGAACTTACTACTCTAGTTTTGTTGTTGCCTGGACCCCTAACTGATTTGTTTGACTCTTTTACCCTTTAAAAATCTTTGTCAGAAAGAGTTCTCTTACATTGAGGGTAAAAAAGAACTTAAAAAAAAAATCACTCAGGTGTGTATTTGCAACAATAAACTTGAGGAACAGTAAGTTCAAAACAACAGTACTATAGGGTTGTCTCTCAATATATGGTCATTTTCAACTTACATTTGTATTTGTAGGGAGGGAAGGGGTTTGCAAGAGGCATCAGTTTTGAGCATTGCAACTTCACCAATGTAGATAATCCAATAATCATTGACCAATATTATTGTGATGGTGTTCCTGGCAAGTGCAAGAATCAGGTACATGGTGTTGGCAATATTATCATCCTAATTGTTGTTATATATATCATAGAAAAAAATGCTAATTTTTTCATCATATGTCACATTTCCCCTCATTTTTCAAAAATTTGAAGATGCTACATATTTCTATTTAAAGGGCATGTACTATTTGATATTAGTAAGGACTGATTAAATAATTGTAGACATTATTTTCCCCATGAAAAGTGGCTAAATCAAACTATACTCAAAGAGTAATTTATCATTATATCGTTAATTGAAATATATACGATATTCAATAACAGACTATTCGGTTTTATGCTAAGGTAAGAACACTATCTTTAGCTAATAGAAAACAGGAATAGCTATCATTTTCTATATAAAATTTCACATTTATGCCCTTCTTTTTTCACTCTCATATTTCTAATGTACTTGCATTTCATCTTGAAGAAAAACACAATTCGGGTCAGCAATGTTACCTATTCGAACTTGCAAGGAACTTCAAGGACACCTGCTGCAATAAGTCTCAACTGCAGCCAAAGTGTACCATGCAATTTGCTGCAATTCGACATGGTGAATCTCATCTCATCAGATCACAAGATTAACCCGCAAGCCTACTGTATTAATGCCCATGGCAACGCCAAGGGGTTCATAAATCCGAAGATTTCATGTCTTCAATGAGCAGTATGAAAACTTTTAGAGGAAAAAAAAATTCATCAATGAGGATTAGATTTAGTTGCGTTTTGCTATGTCTTGTATATATAATAAATGAGTGATGCAATGGAAGCAAGTGGAAAGTGCCTCCTCTGTTTTTGAATCATTATGTGTTGGTATTTAAAACTAATTTTGTTATGTTGATTTTCTCTAAAACAACTATCAGAATGGTGAGTTATAGAAAAGATTTCTAGAGAGAAATGCAGGGTAAAGACACTCCCCTGTTTCATTGATAATAATTTGATGAAAAAAGATTACAAGTAAATTAACACACAAATTAGTTGTTTCAAGTATCACCACAAGAGAGAAAGTAGAAAAAAAAGATCAGTTGAATGATGGATCATGCGCAGCTAGTATCCGACATCCCTCCACATACCCTGTTGGCTATGTTGTTCATGAAAAGGCAATTTTGCCTTTTTGAATAGTCCCACATTGAAAAATGAAATGAATAGTAAGAGGTTTATATTGGTTCACCCCTTATTGGGATTTGAATAGTGTTTTGGATTTTGTGGGCTTTGCATAACACACACGGGCGCGCGCTCGCTGCGATGTGACGCGCCACACCGCACATGTTTTACACGTTTTGATTGACTCGTTCGTAACGGATGCGGAGATGATGCGGGGAGTTACGCGGATCCTGTGTAACATGTGCGGATTTGGAGCAACGGCTCTTTGGCCTCTAGCTCCTATATATACAGGGGTTCTCCTCCTCAGAAGATACACATCAACTCTTCTATCCTCTTTTCCTTTGTTAATATTTTTACAAAGTTTTACTTTTCTCTTTGGGCAACGTTTTTCGTCTAAGCTTAAGCTCTGCTAATCTCGCCCGAGTACCGAGGCTGGCCGAACCGGGGGTTTTTACCGCTAGGAGAGAGAGGATCGACTACGCCAGGTGTTGTGCGTAGCGGAACTCGAATCGCATGAAAGTGCACAAACAAGAACGAGATAAATCACAACCACACCAGCAAAACACAATCACCAGAGCAAGGCAAACGAATTTTACATGGTTCGACAAGTTGCCTATGTCCACAGTGTAAGAAGGGGGGAGTTCTTACTATTATAAATCAAGAAAAAACAAATAGGGTTACAAATCTCACCAAGAAACCCTAGAACAAAGCTCTCTAGATCTCTCACAAATCCTCTCACAAAGGATGCACAATACTCTCTCAAAAGTCTGCTCAAATCATCCTTGCTTAACCCTAATTAATCAGGTTTAGGGTTATATAAACTCAAAACAAAATGAATCAGAAAAGTAACCCAAACTCATACCCGACTAGCAGTCGACTGTCAAATTCATCGCGGTTGACCGCAAAGGAACGATAGAAACAAAAACCGCCTACAAAGTTTGGCGGTTGATTGGTGCGGTCGACCGAAGCCTGGTGGTTGACCGTCTCCAAATGCAGAATGTGCATTCGACCTGTGCATGTTTCTGGTTGACCGCAGTTGACTCGCGATCGACCGAACAGCCTGAAACCTGTTTTTTGCCTGTTTTCCTAAGCTGTTCTTCATCGTGTTCGCCACTTCTATAAATCTCCACCTCTGTGAAGTTTCTTCCAAACTAAGCCGACACCAAAACATCCAAATGTCTCACTTGTTGTGTCCAGTACGAAGTAGAATCAACCCACGATAACAGACTCAATCCACAACAAGTCGGGAACCCAAACGAGAGCTCAAACAATCCCCCTATCGAAATCAACAAATCCAACCAGCTACATTGAAAAGACTGCCTATGTATCCTGTTGCCCAACGAATCAAGCCTCACGTAGTTTACCCAAATAGCCTCTAAAGGCCCTTAAAATTGAAGAATGTTCAATAGCTTCAAATAATGACCAAATTTCACACCTGAAATAACTTTAGTTAATATATTCGTAGGGTTGTCCTTCGTATGGATCTTCTCTAATATGACATCTCCATCATCCAAAACATCACGAACAAAGTAGAATCTGACATCAATATACTTCGTGCGTGCATGATAAACCTAGTTCTTTGCCAAATAGATAGCCGACATGCTATCACAATATACTCAAAGGGTCTCCCGTGCAATCCCCAAGTCCTCCAACAATCCATGCAACCACAAAGCCTCCTTTACAGCTTCAGTCACCGCCATATACTTTGCCTCTGTAGTAGAGAGAGTCACTGTAGACTAAATCTCTGTAGTAGAGAGAGTCACTATAGACTGAAGTGTACATCTCCAACATACCGATGTTCTTGCTATTGTAAACACATATCTTAAAGTAGACTGGCGCTGTCAAGGTCCGCCGCATAATCTGAATCTACATAGCCTATACAATCCTGTCCATTCTTCTCATTCTTCAGAAAAATCAAACCAACATCCATGGTACCTTTAACATACCATAGAATCTACTTCATGACCTCCCAATGAACCTTCCCAGGGTCGTGCATGTACCTCAATACCATGTTCATGGCCTGTGACAGATTTAGCCTGATATACACCATCGCATACATCAAGCTATCCACTGCACTGACATATAAAACCTTTGACATATAATCTCTATCCTCAACTGAAACATGTGAAATTAAAGGTGAAAGCTTAAAGTGGGGAGCTAATAGAGTGCTAACTGTTTTGCATTGCCATCAAAACTGAATTTCTTCAACATCTTCTGCAAGTAACTCCTTTGTGTAAGCTTCGATCTCCCCTTCACCCTATCTCTCTCGATCTCCATACCCAATATCTTCTTAGCTTCTCTAAGATTCTTCATCTCAAACTCGGATAACATCTCTTTTTTAACTTTCGAATAGCCGAAGACTTCCTAGAAGCAATAAGCATATCATCAACATATAATAACAAATATATGTACTCACCATCCTGTAGCTTGTGCATATAAACACATGGGTCATATAAGCTCCTCGTGTATCAATGGCCAATCATGAAGCTGTCGAATCTTTTATACCACTGTCGCGGTGATTGCTTCAAACCATAAAGAGACTTCTTTAGCTTGCACACCAAATCTTCCTTTCTTGCAGCTTTGAATCCTATGGGTTATGTCATGTAGATCTCCTAATCTAAATCTCTGTGTAGAAAGACTATCTTAACATCCATCTAGACCAAATCTAAATCCAGTTGTACCACCAATGCTAATAAAATCCAATTGATAATGCTTCACAACGGGTGAAAATACCTCTGTAGGTGTAAATTTTGATTTCCCAAAATGGGGGTATCGTTTGTGTTGATAAGAATAGTTTATTACAAACTAATGAATCAAAATTACAATAAAAGCGGAGGGTAGGCCCTCCTTGTTTAATGTGGGGACTTTGGTAGCGATAGCCCAAAATAGGGGTATTGTTTGTATTGATAAGAATAGCTTATTATAAGCTAATGAATCAAAATTATAACAGAAATGCAGGGTAGACACTCGTTTAACGTGGGGACTTTGGTAGCGATAGGACGCCTCGCTTGGTTCTCGCACTGAGTCTGCTTTCCTTGGACGATTCGATCTAAGTTGCTGGTGAGCTCCGGTATGTAGTAGAAGCTCGTGTTGGTCGAGTTTGGGTTTTTGAATTTAGTGGCAGTCAGGGCCCGAAGCTAGGGGAAGATGCTACAGTGCAAAGATCATGCAAGAGCCTGTCGTCAACTCAGTCAAGATTTGAGGGCTAATTGTCCGACTAACTGATTGGATTAATCAATTAACTGCGAACCTCCTTCCTGTACTAGAAGAGGCTCTTAAATAGATGAGAGACGACGTGGTCAATCCCTTGAATCATGGGATGTGACCATATACTATTGGGAGACACCATGCTTCTCACTTGTACCATAAGCGGCTGCTTGATGGGCTTGGGGTACTGTGCTCCTTCCCTTCACGTCGTGGGAGATAGGAAAGCCCATCCCTGTACGTGATGTTGCGGTCTCTAGGTACTCTGGCGAGTCTGGCGAGTTTACCGATTGCAGGCGAATTTGGTTCTTGAGTAAACTTAACTCGTGCGGGCGAGTCAAGTATGTAGGCGAGTGTACGACATCGTGGATTTGACTGGTTGCTCGCACTGTGGATGACCGCTTGATAGGCTCGGAGTACTGTACTCATCCTCTTCATGTTGTGGGAGATGGGAAGGCCTATCCCTGTACGTGATGTTACGGTCGCCAGGTATTCTAGCGAGTCTCGCGAGTTTACCGATCACAGACGAATTCGGCTTTTGAGTAAACTTAACTCGTGTAGGCGAGTCAAGTGTGTAGGCGGGTTTCTAATTGCCTGGTGGATCGCCAGATGCATAGGAGAATTTGGTGATCACGTGGTCTTGGTTCGTGCTGGCGAGTCAAGCACACGAGTGAGCCCAATTTTCAAGTCGTGCGGGCGACTCGAATACACAGGCGGATTTTAGGCTCATCTATAAAGATAATTTTTACCACCTACAAGTCCCCCTTTAAAGTTTTCAGACCTAAACCAACTTGCGTGTGGTCTGGAATACTTTGAATAAAGAGGTTCCTGATGGGTTAAGGTCAATTTGACTCTCTTGGCTAGGTCGAGACCTTTGGGCGAATTCGAGCGGTGCGAGTGCACCCAAGCGAGATTGGTGCCGTTCGAGTTAGGCTCCCCCCTTTTTTAGATGAAATTTGGGCCCAAGAGAGCTAGCCGCATGTTCGTGGGGGAAGTTCCCATGCTTGTTAATTAAGACGATGCCTCATCTTTGCGCGCTCGCATCAATAGGGCGGATCCAATGACGTTTTTGATCTCAACCGTTGATCGAACAAGAGGTCGTGTGTGACTCACCCGATCTTGGCCATTCTGTGTGGTATTCCAAACATTTTTCTTTGTTTGTGCCCGCTCGATTAGAACCGCCGAATCAAAACTGTCTGCTTCAAGCGATCGGTAAATCTTGACGGTCGAGATCCTGTGTATATAGTGTCGATTCATCTCCTTTGCAGGAGGATCACTACACTCGCAAGTCCTCTCGTTCAAACCTCCTTAGAGAAAACTCGGATTTCCCAGATTCGAATAGGCTTCGGGAATGGGAACATACGGTCCAAAGGGGAAGAAGGAGGCTATCCGGCCTGAACCCATCATTCTTTCGGACGACGAGGAGAAGGAACGCACCTATGCTTCCCCTCAGCAGTCTTCTCAATCTCCTTTTCCTGATGAAGGGGTCGTCCCTCTGATCCAACCCATTGCCCTGGTTTTGGTTTGTCAGGAATTCGCCTCTCTGAGTTCCAGATCTGCATAGGGCGTCCTCAGGCAACTGCAGAATGCCATACAGCAGGCGGTCTCTATTACTAGTCTCAGGTGGGGAACCTATGCAGATTTTAAGCCCGTCCTGATGGACCGTGTCGCTATTCTCAGGCGTATGGGTGAGGCTCGAGAGGCCTCGTGTTGTCTGGTCAGTCTCCTTGGTTTCAAGTTGCGTCTGGCATGCTTGGAAGTCCTGCTGCGGGTTGATTCAGAGTAGGACGTGGAGCATCTCGTAGCTCAGGCTCGTATCAGAAGGACATGGGAGCGGGAGATTCAGGAGAGGGACCTATCAGGCAAGGGGGCTCTCGTTGCGGATCTGCTCACCCGGCAGCGTCTGCTACAGGCAAAGATTGATGCCTCCGTCTCTATCATTGCTAGAATGAAGGCTCAACTCATGGAAGAAGAGGCAGCTCAGAAAAGTCTGCAACTCGAAAGTGCAATCATTCACGGAGCAGTTGAAAGGGAAATGTAGGCCCTTCAGACGCTTTGTCAAGAGGATTCTGTCGCTGCTGCATCTTTTGAGACTACGATCTGAAGGGAGGCAAAGGATCAGGTCCGAGCGGATCGGGCAAGGAGGATAGCCGTCGCTGAAGCTGAACTCGCCTCCTTTATGGAGCTGGCATAGGTTCGATTGAGTAGGTCGATATTTTATGGCTTTTTCTTGTTTTATCATGACTTCGTTTTGAATGTAACATCATAACTTTTAAATGTATTGTTAAATTAACTATGAATGGAATCATGTTTTCTTTATCTATCTGTCCCTTTTTCCATATCTTATGTGTATATTTCCCCCTTCGTGATTGATTCTTGAGATTTTTGACAAATCCCCAGCCTTCAACGGGTTTGATATGCCTTTACCAATTACCATTTAAATCGGGCTAGTCATACTATTCTCCTTAGTATTATGAGTTGTCGAGAGGTTTCTCTTAGGATTTTTAGCAAACCCTTAGCTTTCAACGGGTTTGACTTGCCTTTACTGATTACCGTTTGAATCGAGCTAGCAATACTATTCCCCTCAGTATGATGAGTTGTCGAGTAGTTTCTCTTAGGTTTAATGCTAAGACTTCTTCTCTAATCCTGTGGGTGCGCCCGGAGGGTGTGAATGGGTTGTATTGCTTGGTAGGTCTGACTGCGTAGGTGAGACAGTCCCATTCATGCGAGTTGACGGCTCGACACTTCTGATGAGTTGGGCTACTTGAGATTTGCCTTTACGGGCAAACTAGGCCAAATGAACGAGCGGCTTAGGTGAGACTCGTTCTCACTGGCGAGGCAAGCTAGATGTTCGCAGGCGAATTTTTCTTTCGCAGGCAAGATTTGGAATGGTGGAGAGCGAGCCACGTGTTTGCAGGCAAATTTCATCCTCGCAGGCGAAGTTTGAATTGGCGGAATGTGAGCACGTGTTCGTTGGCGAAACATCATGCTTTCCAGATAAGGTTGCGTGCGCTTGTCAAGTCACATTAAATGTGATTTGACAAAGCGGCGTCGTTTCCGTGCGCCTCGCTCAATGACAAATCGTGACCATAGTTTCTGAATCCGGCCGTTAGACTCAATCATGGATTTTGGTTCGAGTTCTGGGTTTCGACTTGCTCGACTCGTTTCCCGTTTCAATAGTTCCTCTGTAACCGCCAAAAACCAAACTATTGAGAGTGATCTGCGTCGTTAATTTCGATCGTGGCCACATCTCTCAACCGCCAACGTCTCGTCTCTTGAGAGCGATCTGGGCTGTTGATTTCGATCGTGGCTATGCCCCTCAACTGCAAGTGTCTCGTCTTTAAATAGACTTCATCTTCTTCCTTTGAGGACTACTATACTTAGGAATTTCTGCTTGCTCGAAATTTTTAGAGAGAAAGAACTCCATCTTTGTTTCCGACTTTTCAAATATGGCGCCGAAGTCTAAGAAATGCGTTCCGAAGGGAAAGGGTCCCAGGCACTATTCTAGTGGCGTCGCCACCGGTACGACCACTAGTGCTCCTGGGACATATTTAGGCAAGTCTCATGGTTTGTTTAACGACTTTGCGTTAACAATCGATGCTGTGTCGGGAAGATGAGCACTGCTCGTCTTTTTCAATGGATTTTGCCATTTTTGGTAACTTTCCCGATTTGGGTGAAACTAGCATTTTTTTAAGGATTTAGCCTTCATTGGGTGAAGGTGATTTCTGCTTCGACATGCGAAATCCACTTTCATCGGGTGAAGGTGAATCCTGCCTTGACAGGTGAGTTCTGCTTTTGTCAAGCAGATTTGCCCCTTGTCGGGCGAATTCAACACTTGTCAGGCGAAATTGGTTTTGTCTGGCGAGATTCGCCTGTTTGGGGGACTTGAGAGAGTTTCTGACCCCGAGAGTGGATTATGTTCTAACTCTTCGGCTTTGCCTTGCAGCCATTTTTTTTGACGAGGCCCTCCCGAAGGGCGTAGCCATTGGTCTTAATGGAGGTACGGGCTATACGGTGCCTCCCCGATTCCCTTTCCTTGATCCTGTGCCCGTGTTTGTTGTGACAAGCTGGGTGAATTGATCAACAGAGTAATCGACAGGAACCACTTGACGTTACGTGAGTTGACTACGGATGCAGTGTTGACGAACGAGGCTAGGGCAGGGCTAAAAAAGCCTCAGTTCTTGTTTGGTGACGCCACTATTGACCCTTCAGCTCTATTGCTTGGGGAGAGCAGGTGGCTCCGTGTTATGGGTGGAGTCCATTACTACCTTTCCAGCATGCTGAGGGGGTTTTCAATCGTCGAGTTGTGGTCGCTTGCGGTTTTGAGAATGATAAACTAGGATCTGACTTCGACCCAAGATGGGGTGACCTGTGGTGTCTTCACGAGTTCGATGGCTGGGTACAGGGTCGATAGTTCCTGCAAGCGTGTGACCGCTCTGCGTCCCGGCCTGCTGTACAATGAGTTGCCTGTCGGGGAGACGACTGTGGTGGCAGAGACCTTCCGTCACTGTTTCTTTCAGGCCTGGGGATAGTTTCCTCCGAAGGATTTTAGGGCTCGAGGGTGGATTTACTCAGCGTCTGGTAGCAGCACCCGGTGGTCTAAGATCACCGAGTATATCTTGGATGAGAATTCCGACCTTATGGGTTCAGAGCTGTAAGATCAACGCTCCTCAGTTCCACAGTATTCTAGAACTTTATTGTCCGGACAACAGTATGTTCTTCACCCCCAATGGTGAGCTTGGCATAACTCTCCATGAGATGTATGACGTGTCCAGGCTGCCTTTGGGGAGTTTTCCCTACGAAGAGTACGTACTGGGTCAAGATGAGATTGACCACCTTTCGACCCGATTCCCTTTGATGGTGGATACTCTATGGGAGCTGCTCGGCCACTACCACATATGTCTCAACACCCTAAGGGTGGTGGACCATAAAGGTAAGAAGAAGAGGGCTTCGGGAATCAGCCATAAGAACTGGGCTGACTACTTGTTCCTGAAAAATGATGTCAAGGGAAGGCCTACTCTGCCGCTGGGTGAGTATGACCAGGCTAAAGTGGAGAGGTGGATTGCCGAAGGGGGAGCTACCGAAACCCTCGAGCATAAGGAGGGTGGGTTCAAATTTGGTACGACTTTCCACTCGTTCCATCATAAGACTAGGTCCCCCATATCCAGAAAGGCTCTGCTCGCGGGGTACCTCATGCTGTTGTTGAAGAGATGCGTGGTTCCCACTCATTCCTTTAAAACACTTCCGGTGGAGGTCATCTATCCTGTGGTCCGCTTGGCCTATGGGAAGCCTTATGCGTTGGTTTCGACGATGGTGGCATGCATCCATCGGGGACTCCGAACGTTGACGGCTCAATTTTGTCGAGTGTTGCATCCCGACGAGGGGGAAGGAAAAGTCACTAAGACTCTTAATCCCAGAGTAGGTCTATCGTACACCTATTTGATGGCGTGGTTTGTTTACCACTGTGAGTGCTTGATGAGCGCCCCAGCGGCTCTCCAGGAGGGAGCGTTTGTTCCGTTCGTCCAATATCTGGAGAAATGCTCCTAGAAGTGTAGAGACATTCCCGACATGAGGAAGACACTATCCCACTTCGGTCACTACAATTTTCACCATTTCTTCCCCTACTTCAGCGGCGGAGGGTATGACGAATCTCTTCGGGACGTATCGTCGACGCCACACCGTCCTCTCCTGCGGTGCCTTTTGATGGTTGGTCAATATCTAGCTAGGGTATCACATCCTACGAATAGGCTCCGTGTGCTACTTTGAGTCTTACATTCCTTGCAGGTTTGCCCGTCAGTTTGGGTATGACCAGCTGTACATAGGGAATATTAACCTTTACTTGTATTATGAGGGAGGGTTAGTGGATGGCACGCGAGGGTGGTTCTGGACCCATGCCGGTGGCACCAACGTGCATTTCAAACTACCTACAAAGGATCGTGACCTTCACCATACGCTCCTATATTGCCGGTGGTATCGAGGCGCCAGTTAATCCCGAGGGCTTTCAGTTCTAGAGTTCTTGCTTGCCGGAACATGAGCGTCGCCCAAGGACAACCCCTTTCCCCTCAAGGTGGAAGGGCCGCCAGAACATTATAGAATGGTTTTCGGAAGTGCCTACCAAAGACACCAAGGACCTTTACACGGGTTTAGGTGATTTCGGGTTGTTTGAGGCTCAAGCTCCACCTCATTGCCTTTCGCTAGACCCTACTGATGGGTAGGGAGAATCTGAGGAGCTGGCCCGAGTGGGTGAACGTCTAGAACTGGTCTAGGGAACGTTAGCTGGACGAATGGGAATGCCCGTTCTATCTCCAGGTAGTTCGTTCCTCTCTAAACGACAATGGGAGGCCGCGGCCGACAACTCAAGGGTAGAGGTGATCAAGAAGGCCCGTCACGAGGAGGCGGCTGAGGCTACCAGCGCAGCGGAAGGCCACGATGATGCTACTCCTGTGCTAATTCCTAGAGTGACTACCCCTGTGACTCGGGTCACTACGTCTGCTCTATTTGTCGCATCAGGGATGGTCCCGATAACTTCGGAGGATGTTCCCCCATTGTCTGATGTGAGGCAACAGGCAGGGGCTTCGATGACTTCAACGATCGTACCAGAAGGTGACCTTTAATACTATAACCTCGGGTGTAAGGTCGAATCTGCACTATCTAACATTTGTGTTGACTTAATGCATGTACGGTTGAGGGAGTGATCTCTATTCCCTCCGATGAAGAGGGGGGAACTGGAGACGAAGGGGAGCTCAGCGGCTCAGGTAAGAGTAGGATCGAACGTTGTTGATCTGTCCATGCCGAACTGCCAATGGGGGCCTTCTCAAGAGTTATTACTAAACTTCTTCTTGTATTTGCAACTAATCTATCCCTCAAGTCCGCCAGTAAAGAGGAACCCCCCTCTTGGGTGGACCAATCAATTGGAGAGAGGGATGAATTAGAGGAAGAAGACGATGCCTCGATCCATGAGGCGATGTCGAGTGAGGAGGAGGCGTCGGCTCATGGAGAAGCGTTAGACCAACAAGGAGAAGTTCCCATTCCTGAAGAAGCGTTGGTTGGGGGTGAAGTATTAGCCCAGGAGTCTTTGGCCTGAGGGGAATATCCACTCGACTGGTGATCGCCTCCTCGTCACCTATCTCGACGACTGCCGAGGTTGCGGTCAGATCTGTGGTCAAGACCTCAACGACGTCGGTCGGTGTTTTAGTCTTAGCGGCCTCTACTAGCACTTCTGCTACTGTGGCCACTAGCGCTTTGATCATGGCCCCGGTGGTGACATCTGAGGTCGATGAGGCTACCCTTTCTCCTTTGGCTCGATCACACAAGAGGGCGGTAGATCAAGCCCTTATTAACCTCAAAGACACCCTTGCTGACAGCATCAAGATCGCATTGGAAGCAAGTTGCCCTTTCGGGGAGTTCAAGGTGGTTCTTGACTATCACATAGGCTTCTTGATCAAGATGCTTGGCGCCTCCACCGTCAATCCGTATTCCCAACGTTTGGAGAAAGGAGAGAGGACTATTTGTGAGCTGCTCGCCCTTCGCGCCAAGGACTCTGAAATTCTTTGTCTTGCATCCGGTGAGGTCCAAATAGTATTGGAGGAGTGCAATCATAGACTAGATGAAAAATGTTATTGGAGACGAGGCTAACGGAAGAGTTGGAGCACGTTAAGGCCGAGGACGAGCTAGTGAGCCGAGATCACCAAAAAGCTGACTCTCGTATCTCTCACCTGTCTTCAGAGAGAGCGAAGACCAAACAAACCATTACTAATACGCAGGCCTCATTAGCCGCCCAGGAGAAGGCTCACAAACAGCTGATAGGGGAGTTGGAGGAACTCGAGTCTTGATGGTAGCTGGTTGTTGACGCCATTGAGGAGAAAGACCGAGCCCTCAAAGAGGCAAGACACACTATCCAGGACTTGGTTTCGTGCACTGAGGAGGATATTCATTGAGAGATCTTAAAGAGGCTCGAGCTTATGCGTGCTATAGAGATTCGTGAGGTGGAGTCGTGGCTAAGAGCTTAATAACTTGATTTTGATTGTATCGTTGTATTCAAACTCCTCTTAATGAATGGAATCGTGCTTTTGTCTCAGTCATTGTTCCTCTCATTTTGTGTGTATGCATTTTTGTTTTTGTCACCGTTTACTATGGGCGAGGTCAAGTTCACCGCCGGCGAATTCGCGCCGGGTGAGTTCTGGCGACAGGCGGATTCTAGCCGCGAGCGAATTTTAGCTTCAGGCGGAACTAAGACTAGCTTAAGCCGTGGTTGAATCTCAATTGGGTCCAACTTTTAAGCGAACTTGAGAACGGTGAAGACTCTAGTTGTAGCCAAACTTGGACTGGGTAGGCCAAAGTGATACATAAACCTGGGCTATCAGGCGAACTCGAGCCATGCGAGTACGAATGACGAATTCGACTCGTAGGCGGGCTTCACTTTTAGTGGGCCACACGTCTGTTTGTGTATTAATACGTTCGCTAGTTAGGATGATGTGGGCACATCGCTCCACATTAAAGGTGGCGTAGTGGTGGGATCTTTGTTTTCCATGCCCAATCTGGGCCGTTGGTTAGAGATCATGCTTAAAATCGCCAGATCTCAACCATTCACACGGGATTTTGAAGCGTTCGGCCTTACTTTTGGCTGTTTGGTTTGAATTCTCCACTCGAACGGTGGGTGATCATCTGAGCAATGTGTATACAATACTCATCTCCCTTGTTAGAAGAAGTTATATTGCTTATTGCTTTCTTCAGAGAAAACCCCAGTTTTCTGCATCAGAGATGGCACCGCGGGTAAAGGTGACTGTTTCGAAGAAGAGACGGGGCGATTCGTCCTCCACCACCACCGAGGCCACTGCTAATGAAGGTATCTTTGCTTTCAATCTTCATGAGTTATTTCATGATTTTAATCCCTTCGTTGTGTTGTCCAGGTTGAGAAGGTGTGCCGGCCATCGAGAGGTCTCCGCCTGAGCCTATCCTTGTCTCGGATGATGAATCCAGGGAGCCTGCGGCTGCATCCACTTCACAATCCACTCCACCGCTTGAAGCAGGACTCTGCTTCAAGGTTCTGCCTATTGTGAAGCTTGTTAGTGGCCAAGAGCCTGTTCCTTCAGAACTTCTTCCTATACCGGCTCGTCTTGAAGAACTGGAGAATGCTGCGAAGCAAGTGATCTCACTCGTTAGTCTTGGTTTGGGGGCGTATTCTGATTTCAAACAGTCCCTCTTGGATCACGTAGCTGACCTTAGGTGGTTGGGCGAATCCCGACTCGCTACGCGTTGTATGATGAGGCTGTTTTACTTAGAATCGTAGCTGACGTGCTTGGAGCACTTGTTGCGTGTGGATCCGGTGGCTGATGGGGAGCCATTCTTGTCTCACGCTCGGCGTTAGGGAATGTGAGAACAGGAGGTGCGGGCGTAGAACATTGCTGACCTGGAGTCCCACCTTGGCCTTTTGATGGACCGACAGCGTTTACTGCAGGCCCGGATGAATGTCCTTACTTCTACCATCTCCCGCTTGAAGGCTGAGTTGGAGCAAGCGGAGACGACCCTGAGGGGGCTCCAATTTGAGAGCTGGAATGCTGGTAGGGCCATCGAAGAGGCAACTCGAAATCTTGAGATGCTGCGTCAAGAAGACTCTACTGCTGCTTCAACTTTCGAGGTCCGGACTCAAAAGGAGGCTGAGGACAGAGCCCGGGAGGACCACACAAGAAGGGTAGCCACGGTCAAAGCTGAACTCTCGTCCTTCAGTTTGCTGGACTAGGCTTTCAGGGCTAAAGTAGTGTTAAGACATTCTGTCTCATTTTGCTTTCAAAGTAGCGTTATAACTTGTTTGATTGTAAAGTCATAACTTTGTTCAAATGTACTGTCTTAAAACTAGATGAATGTTATGCCCTTTCAATTTCCCAAATGTGTTTCTACAAATATTCCTCCTATTGCTGTTGCCTCTTATCCTTTAGTTTTTATCTATTTGGTCACCATGGGTTGATTTTTAGCCATAGGCGAATTTGAGCCATAGGCGAATTCTAACCGCAGGCGAGTTCAAGCTATGGGCGAATTCTGGTCATAGGCAATTTCTAGCTGTGGGAGAACTGTAACCACTGATGGATTTTAGCCACAGGAGAATCAAGCCACAGGCGAGATGAATGCTGATTTGGGCTAGCCACATGTTCAGTCGCGGTCTCACGTGTTTGTCAGCTGGGCTAACACTAGCACGTCGCTTTGCATTAAAGGCGGTATGATGGAAGCTCTTTGTTCCCCACGCCCGATCTAGGCTATTGAACGATATGCGCGCACTTGGGCCGTACGTTATATACCACTCCCCTTTCTTGTTGAAGAGGTCATGGTGTCCATCGCTCCCTACTCATTCAGGATGGCACCATGAGCAAAGACATCTACATCGAAGAAGGTGGAGAACGATGCCTCCTCCTCGGCTCCTGTACCTGACCATGGTTCGGAGTCTAAACCCTCGGACTCCGCTAATTCATAGGTCCAGGTTGAGCAATTACAGAACGCTATGAAGCGGGTGATCTCGCTCGTCGATTAGGACTGTGGTACCTTCGCGGACTTGAAGCAGTCTCTCTCAGATCATATGGCCCGCATCTGGCGTCTGGGCGACTATAGGCTCACCATACATACTCGATGAGACTCCTCGATCTGGAGTCACTTTTAACAAAGTTGGAGAATCTGCGGTAGGTGAATTTGGAGTCCGATGTGACGCTATTCTTGGTTTCAGCCTGTCGTCACGGAATGTGGCATTGAGAGTGCCGAATGTGAGACATAGAAGACAAAGAATCCCTTATCAGTCGTTTGGATCTTTGGCAATACCTGTGACACGCTGACATGGAGGCTACCGCTTCTTCAATTCTTTCAGGCATGATCTCGTATGCTGAGGGGGAATCGACTTTGACGGGCCTACGCATTCAGATCGAGACCGTGCTCGATGATCTTACAAGGGAGAAGCGTATTCTCCCGATACTATGCCAGGAGGATGCTGCTGCTAACGCTTCTTTCGAGGCAATTGTCTGGCAGGAGGCAGAGGACGAAGCTCGTGCTATTCATGTGGAGAAGATAGTCGCGGTCAAAGCTGAGCTTACATCTTTCAAACTTCTAGAATGAGTTCGCCGAGTAGGAATAGGTTCAAGATGTCCTATTCAATCTTTTGTTTCTTGGATGCAATGTTATGACTCGCTTGATTGTAAAGTCATAACATTGTTCAAATGTATTGTCTAGAAATAGCTAATGAACTTTACGCCTTCTTGATTCCTTGAGATGTTGTGTGTACCTTCCTTTCATTTTTTTTCATAAGGTTGTGTATCGCTATTCAGCTCCTAACTCATGTGATAGGAAAACTCAATTGCCGACGAGTTTATGCCCCTGGCGGGTTCGTGCCACAGGCGAAACTCAAATGCAGGTGAGTTTATGCTGCCAGCAAAACTCAAACATGCGCAAGTTCATACCGCGGGTGAACTCAAGCGTAGGCGGACGTTTGCTTGTGGTCCCATGTTCTTTCCAGCTAAGGTGGTGTATTATTTTGCATTAAGTGTGAGGCGACAGAACGCCTCACCTTCCGCACTTAACCCGGACCGTTGGTTCAGAATCCTAGTGGTCGAGGCCTTTATGGGCGTCGAATTTGAAACACCGTTGGAGATCTGAGCCGCTCGGTACATTCAAGTCAGCGAATCTCAACCGTTGAACCCTCGGCTATATAATGTGCTCGCCATTCTCTTGGTAGAATTCCCACGCTCATGAAAGTTCACCTAAAGAAAGCTTTTACAAATCCTTTCTCGTCCCGACTATTGGCTTCTGAATCCAAGTCGTGCGCTCCTAAGGGGAAGGAAGTCGTTACTTCCTCCGATGACACCGATGCTACCGTAGCGTCGACTGCCGCTCTCAGCCCAACCCTAGGGTCCGCGGCTTCGAACCTTATTCCGACGCTCACCATACTCCAAAAGTTAAAGGATGACCTACGTAGGACGACCACCATTGTTAGTCAAGGAATTAGGAGATATTACAACGTGCTCCCCCTTGTGGTTGAACGTCTCGAGGAGATCAGACGCGTGGGAGGCCCTTAGCTCGCCCAGCGATGCGAGTGAGATCTCCATCGCTTGGAGGGGTTGATGTACCGCCTGGAGGTGCTGGTACATGCCGTACCGCCTGGAGGTGCTGGTACATGCCGACCCTAAAGACGAGCTGACGCCTCTCACGATGAGCGCGCTGTTCGAGCGTGAAGCTTTGGCCAGGTGCATTTTGGAGAAGGAGGCCGAGCTTAAGCACCTGCGCAAGCAACATCGTGCTTTGCTAGCTGAGATGGATGCCTATCTTGATGCTACTTTCTTCATGGATGTGGGGTCCCTCGAGGGAGAGGAGAACCTGATAAAGCTCGAGCGTGAGAAAGTGCGGGTCTTTCGCATCACTAAGGCGGAGGCGAAGTCACTTCAGATCCTCCGTCAGGAAGAGGAAGATGGTGAGGCTACCCTCGTCAAGCTTCAGTAGCGACAGGAGGAGAAGGTTCGAGCTAGGCATGCGGCGGAGCTCGTGGATGTTAAGGCTAGGATCGCCGCTTTCAGCCTGTCAAAGTTAATTTAGAATGTTTCCGTTGCACTGTTGTAATTTTACTGATGCTTGTTGCATCTTTGTCTAAAAACATGATGTGTTTTTTTACTCAGCTTGGAATGGCTCCTTATGCATTTGGTTATTTACTATTCCGCATGCGTAGCCCTTTCTTTATTTTTTGTGTTGATCTATGCTTTAGGACTTTTGGTTAATCCTTGATAGTCACTGTGTTTGACTTGTCTTTATCGACCGTTGCTTGAGTTGAGCCAGCTACATTGTTTTTCGCAGTGTGACGGGCCTTCGAGGGGTTTATCTTAGACTTAGTTGCTAGGATCCTCCTCCACCCTTGGCTGTTTGAAACGTGGGGTCGGGTTAACTCCGATTCTCGTGTCATAGTTTAGACGGGTTTGAGATGTTAAAGATTAACAATCTAACCCAAACAGAATGGTTGCTTGTGCACGCGACCAAATCAAGGTCCTAACAACGACTCGCCATTTGGCGAGTTACTGTTCGGAGGCCGATTGGAGCATGTCGCCTGGTAAGCCGCCATTAATGAACATCGTCGTCCACGAGGACGATGATGTCAGGATAATCGAATCGTTCAGGGATGTAGGAGTGTGATGATTGATTGTTGTAGGAGCCATCGCATGGTGGGCTGCTACCCATCGATTGTTGTAAGAGAATATTAGAACGCTCGAGATAGGTCGGGTTATTCAGGGACGTACGAGTATGATGACCGACCGGAGTAGTAACGCGTCGCATGGTAGGTTACTACTCGGGCAGTGTCATTCGTGGGAATAACAGAGCCTGCTCTACCAGAGGTAATCATTAACCCGATAGAATCTTGTCGTGATCAGAGCAACTATGAGGGCCTATCATCCCATGGGAGGGGATTGATAGGTTGATGTCACCAGAGGTGATAGTTAACATGACTTGATTGTTTATTACGACGTGAGCAACTCTGTGGGCTTACCATCCTATTAGAGAGGATTGGTAAGTTGATTTTGGCCATAAATAACATTTAACGTGACAATTTTAAGAGATCCATCATCCAGTTGACTGAGACTGATAGAGAAATGGCTATCAGAGGTAGGGATATAACTTGATAATCGACTTTGGTTATAACTGTCAAAAGGTTTGACCGAATAGGGATCTGGGCTATCCCTAAGAACACTTTATGTTGCGTCTTATAGGGGTTTCCCATAAGCAGTGGTTCATATCCGCGAGTACGTCGTAGTATATGAAGTAGGAACAGTTTAGCATCGTGTACAAGTTGGAGGGGAAAAGGGGCAGTTTAGACTCGTGCACTTGTGGGAGTGATAGGGTAATACTAAGGGTAGTACTTCTTTAGGAATTTGTCGTTAATAGGCATCATGATCTTATCGTCGTTTGGTTTGACGAGACGATAAGCTCCATTCGAATAGACTGTCTCTATCACAAACAGTCCTTCCCATTTGAGCTGGAATTTACCCTTCTTCTTGGTAGTGAGAATCATCGGTCGTTGAACGGCGAGTACCAATTCTCTCTCCTTGAAGGATCGATACTTGACTTTCTTATCGAAGGCCTTAGCTATTCGAGCTTGGTAGAACTCATGTGCTATTGGGCTTCAAGCAGCCTTTCATCCAACGCTTCAAGTTCTACGAGGCGTTCGTTGATGATTATCCTCGGTCATCATCCCTGTGGCTAGGGCAACACGGAAGGATGAAATTTGAATCTCTAATAGTAACATGACCTCACATCCATATACTAATGAGTAAGGCATGTTGCTAGTCGGTGTGCAAACCGTTGTACGATACGCCCATAAGCTCTCACCAAGCTTCTCGTTCCATCGCGCTTGCTACCGAAAGTCAACTTGGTTAGGATCTTAACGATTGTTTTGTTGATATCCTCCGCCAAACCGTTCACCGAAGGGTTATAGGCTGTAGAGGAAAGGTTTTGGATTCTGAACTTGTTACAGAACCGGGTGAACATATGACTAACGAATTGTGTGTCGTTGTCATGAATGATACATCAAGGTATGCCGTATCGATACATGACGTGATGTTTGATGAACTTGATCACCTTATTGTTTTTGACTTCTCTTAAGGGGATGACTTCGACCTATTTGGAGAAGTAGTTTGCGATTGCCAGGATGAACCGGTGACCCCTTGCTGATAGCGGGAATATCAGCCAAACTATGTCCATTCCCCATGCTTCGAACGGCCATAACGCTACTGTCGTATGCAGGTCTTCAGGAGGTTAGTGTATGTAATTAGCATGGACTTGGCATGTGTGGCATCGTTTCACATAAGCAACTACGTTGCTAATCATCCCGGGCCAAAAGTAACCTATTCTCCGCAGACGATCTCACAGTTTGGGTCCGGACTGGTGAGCTCCACAGGTGCCATCATGGGCTTCACGTAGTGCTTCTTGTGTTTCTGTCTTTGAAAAACGTCAGAGTAACAAGCCCTCATACAACCTATGATACAACGTCTTCGTGGTCGAGTTGTAGTAGAACCTTGAGGCACGTCGGCGAACAGACTCTCGCTCCTTAGCCTCTTTAGGTAAAATGTCGTATAAAACGTAATCGATGATCGGGAGATGCCAGTCTTTCAGGTTAAGTTGATCCGGAGCCTGGTGAGTACCGTTTGCTTCTAAAATGTCCTCTGGTCGAAAGAGTCGTCGACTCGCTATAGTGACACATTGAGTCATCTCTAGCGGTTGAGCCAAGTTAGCCGCCAAGGATGCGAGGGCATCCGCATGCGTGTTCTTAGAATGAAGCACGAGCTCAATGCGGAAGTTTTCGAATGACTCAATTAGTTTTGTAACCGCTTTATGAAGTGGGATTAGATCGTCATTCCTAACCTCGTATTCTCTCATCATCTGCCTAACGATGAGCTGAGAGTCACCGTAGGCCTTGAGATGTTTTATCTCTAACTCTCTTGCCAGCTCGAGCCTAATGAATAGCGCATTGTACTCAGCCACGTTGTTGGTACATGGCTCTGTTAAAGAGCTCAGGGTAACACGTGATTATGTGGGGAAGTAAGGACCACCCCCACTCCTGCAACAATAGATCCGCTCGTGCCGACGCGAGACGCATCGTCAAAGAACATCTATCAAACTTCCGCTAGGGAGGCCATGTTGACTTCGAGGGGTTCATCCGGTAAATCTTCGAATAGGTCAGTTTTCACCCCAGCAGATGACTGACCATGAGATTGCAGATGGCCTGCCCTTTGACTGATTTCTGCGGCATGAAATAAATGTCGTACTGAGATAGTAGGAGTGCCCATCTGGCCAAACGCCGGTTTAAGGCCGTGAGCTACGTCATGAAGACTCGGATGGGGTTCATCCGGGAAATGACATGGATGGTTTGGCCAACTAGGTAATGTCGCATCTTTTGGATGGCAAATACCAGGGCTAAGCACTCCTTTTCAACCATAGGGTACTGTCGTTCGGCACCCTGTAGGGTTCTTGTCAGGTAGTAGATGCCCTGCTCATGGCCGGCATCATCATTTTACGCCAAGAGAGCACCCAGAGAGTGTTCCATATCTGGTATGTAGATGAGAAATAGCTTTCCTTAGATCAGAGCTGCAAGGACGGGTGGGTTCGAGAGGTAGGCTTTGATCTCTTCGAAGGCTCGCTGTCAGGGCTCGTCCCTGTAGGCGTATAAAACTGCCTATAGGCTCCTTAACACAGCTCGACGACGTCGATTAGACAAACAAACCATCGGGCAACGTATCCAAACACGATCGTTAGTCCACAACACCGAATCCAAGTGACACGCGACGAAGCGTATTAATGAGGCTACGAAGCTAACGAACAGCACGTAAACAATGGAATAAATCCACTCGCGTGTGGAATCAAGCCAACGGGTTGAAGAATCAACGAGTCATCCAACCAAGAATGGACTCGGATGAATCGCGATCGAATCAAGATTAGTTTCGGGCTCGAACTCAGAATCGGATTTACTGCCAAATCAGGTCAACGAATCAAGTCCGAACAAGTCAACCATAGAACCGGAAAACGGGCACAAAGAGACAAAACGGATACAACAACCAAACGACGGATCCCAAACACCCGGAGGGGCTCGGCCGAAACCGAGCCACCTCAAGGTGGCTCGGCCCAAGCCGAGCCACCTTGAGGTGGCCGGCGGCCTGGGTGTCGGGCATTTATGCGCAGGCACAGTTCAGGGTGCCTATAAATAGGCCACCCCCTTGTTCATTTGAAAAGGTTGGAATTTTTGGAGAGAGGCGAAGCCCTGCTGGATTGAAGACTCAGATCTAAAAAAGATCATAACTTTGGGACTTCGAGGACTCACTCATTCAGATCTGGTACTCGGCGATCGTCAACGCCAAATAAGGCAGGTGTTCAAGAGGACCGGATCTCAGATCTACGCGTGCGTACTCCGGATCAAAGCTTGGTCTTTGATCCCGAGATTAGGGCGATTATTTCCTTGGTGAATTAACCCCCCGACTATTATTTCCTTGGTGAAATAATACCCGTCGTACTGCGTAGATCCGACCGGATCTAGATCTCGCGGTGGTCCACGGATAAACCCCCGCGCAGGCAAACAACCCACGCAAGCGAGCGACCGCATAACAGGAGCTCGTGATTTGTTCGACAAACAAGAGAAAAAGTTGTTATCTTTCTTTTCTTTTATTTTGATTTTATTGTAACCGGATCTTATAAAAAGACCGGATCTTTATAATCGATAAACTATTACAAGAGTGTGCAATGGAATCATCAACGAAGAAAGACTCGATTTTTCCCGCGAACAATCTGGCGACCACAGTGGGAGCCAACAGCTTCGCTGCCGAAGCTGTCGTGCCGCAACCGACGATCAAGATCCCGATGCTCGAAGAGGTCGAATACGAATTCGACCAGCAGAGATTCGAAGAATATATTTCCTCCTCCTCCTCCAGATCTGCTCTTTCTCATAAGCGCAGGAAGATCTCCTCCTCCCAGGAGATCCGTCGGTCTCCAGATCTGAAGATCCAAGAAGTCGATCTCCTCGCCGTCGCTGCTACAGTTGCACCTTGTAACGATCCGCCGGCCAGATTCGCAGATCTGAACTCCTTCATGATCAAGGAGTCGACTGCTGAAGGCGCGCCAACTCTATCAAAGAGAGCACATCAAAGGAAACGCCAACGCCTCGCGCGCCAATTCGCCAAGGCTTTGGATCAGGTGGATGGACTCCGTTATCAAGTAGATCTGGAGTTTTGGTGCCTCGGCGAAGCCCTGCCGGATTGAAGACTTAAAAGTACACAAATTCCAGAGAGGAGGAGGAGAGATCGGATCTAGTTCTTCAACGTAAGAGAGTTCTTCATCAGATCTACATCACCCGCATCCGTTCCTTAGCATTAACCCTCGTCGGTAATCCTAAGAAGAGCAAATATCTCGCTTTTTCCGAGATAGGCGCTTCAGTTTCTAGATCTCCTCGCGGATCGACGAAGCTCTGCTTAATTTTTCAGCAATCAGATCTGATCGACGGTGGTCCACGGATAAACCCCGGCACAGGTAAAGACACCCACGCAAGCAGAAGATCGATAAACGATCTCCCTGCGTTTGTTTGACAAAGTTGTAAACTTGTTTTATTTTCATTGTGTAAGGAGATCTTATAAAAAGATCAACTTTTTATTTTATTTGAGTTTATTATAATGACTAAAGTTGTAATAAATTCGATAGCAATGAAAGATAGCAACTTTCACCGCAAACAAGCTGGCGACCACAGTGGGAGCAACCGATCTCGTTGCCGAGATCGTTGCGTCGCAGCCGCGGATCCCAATCCTGGTCGTGGAGGAGGTCGAATACGAGTTCGACCAGCAAAAGTTCGAGGAGTACTTGTCGTCCTCGTCCGGATCAACCTCCCCCTGCAAGTCCAAGAAGTTCTCCGCCAGGAGAAAAGCTTGTTGGTATGAAGATGTTGAAAACACCAACGAAGATCTCGCCCCGTTGGATGCCAAAGTTGCATTGGGTGAGATCCCTCCAATTTCTAACCAGGTCAAGCCGATTCCTGCCAATTCCTCCGTCACCAAAGGAGTGGTGACTCTCTCGAAGAGAGCCCGCCAAAGGCGACGCCAACGCTTGGCCCGAGAATTTGCGAAGGCAATGGAATCCACGGATGGAATCCGCCATAACGCGAGTCCGAAGAACAAGAGAGGCAAACAGCCTCAACAACCGATGAATGGCAGCTCCTCCAAGCCGCCAACGAACGAATGGATCCGTGTCAAACAGAATCGTTCGACACTTGAGGAGCGCATTCGCAAGCGCCGCGCACTGTCAGCGCAGGCACGGGCTCAAGTCCAAGAGGCCCATAGAAGACTGCAGAAGGAGGTGGCAAGGAAACCACCACCAACCCGCCAAGTATGGAGGCCGAAATCTGAAGCAGCGATTTAGGCTAAGGCACAATTGTTACAGCCTTCGAAGCAGGTTCAACCTCCAGTGAGCCAACTCAAATCGCCGATAATCCCCATAAATGCTCCGGGAGATCCCGCAGGACCATCCCGAAGAAGGAGGTCAGTTTTGGAACGCATCGGTCCAATTCCCGATGAAAGAGGCAAGGTTCCAGTTCAAGAACGTTTGGGCCCGATGAAGAAGCCCCGAACGACTCAACTTGCTGGGGGTTGCCATCATTTTCAGCATGACAAGGAGTTCAAGGCTGCTGCACGCGCTAATTTGCGCATCGAAGTCCAGGAGCCCGCTGAGAACTGGCGCCCACAAAGGCATGTTTCGAGGCGCGTAACTTTTGAAAGCCCGAAGAAGGCAGTTTGCCCTCAGAAGGAAACGTTGTCATCCGATGATGATAACGTTATACCTAAGAAATCGTGCCAACACGCGATAGGTTGCTCCGACTTTCATACGGACGAGCTGTACTATCGTGCTGGGGGTACGAGCAGAGCCAGAAAGAGAAGTCCTCGTAGGCTCGAAACTCAATGCCCCTGTTCCAAACTCATTCGGGCGGTATTGTCTGAGTGTAATTGCATCAAGACGGTCCCCGAAAGAGTTTTGGTTTTTGAGAGGCTCTGTACCGAAACGCCAAAGCCAAGACCTAGGCGTTTCTGGCGAAGAAGAACGGTGGTTGAAGACGGAGAATTTCCGAGGGTCACCGCTAACATGACCAGCAAAGGGACATCGGCACGGGATGATCTCGAGTCGATTCTGAAAGCATCCCGGCGTCTAACCCGTCTGTAGTCTGGAGCCATCGCACTAGGGACGTATGGTAGGGTTTGGACAAGATTACCTTCAGAAGATGAAGAGTCAGATGCCTGCTCTGCGGTCGCATCAGATAATACAGTATCTAGTGAAGGGGAACCCCGCGAGTCGCTGATGATAAGCGCGGAACAGGTGGCCAAGATGCTCAAAGATGCCATGGCTAAACAGCAAGAGAGCTTCAGACTCGAGATGCAGATGGCCATGCAGACCATAAGAGAGATGCATGACCAACAAATCCAGGCATTGAGGAACCAACAAGGTGAACCAAGTCGTCGTAACCAGAACAATCGGGAAGATGAGGACACAGGTGCAAATGAAACTCATAACGCCAATAACCCTCCCATCAATGCAGGGGGTGGTAACGAGGATGCCAACGAAGATACAAGTGAAAACTTGAAGATCAAAAACCTCGAGAGAAAAATCAATACATTGATTTCCACTCAAGAAATAAAGAAGATGGGCATTCCTTGTCCATACCCAAGAGAGTGGGAATCAATCCCCTATCCGGCGAAGTTTAGTCTAATCAACTTCACGCCGTTCGATGGGAAGGGTTCCCCCACTCAGCATTTGATTTATTTCAAATCGTACCTGGGTGTTATCTCTAGTAATGAGCCTTTGATGGTGCGGTCATTCGTTGGCACTCTTCGCGGAGCCGCCTTCGATTGGTATCGTCGCCTCAAACCAGGAAGCGTAAATAGCTGGGACGACATGGAGACCAAATTCCTCGCTAATTTCTTCGATGATGACACAGAGATATCCATCAGGACGTTGCTCGACGAGAAACAAAAGGACGGGGAATTGGTCGATACCTTCGTCAAGAGGTTCCGAAACAAAGCAATGAACTGTCGGGACCCGATTACTGAGGAGTTCATTCTCCAGACTTGCCACAACAACCTCGCATTGGACGTGTTAGAAACAATGGGAACAGCACCATCCAACACTTGGAAAGACTTGAAGGTGCGCGGTGAACAAGCCAAACGTTTCCTCCGAAGGAAGAAGGCCGAGAGGAGACAATCGACGACGAATCCTCCAAACTCGAACTTCGCCTCCCGTGGTAAGGGCAAGACACCTGCAGCCACTGTTGATGCTAATCAAACGTCGCAACAGCAGCCCCGGAGACAACAAAAGATCTCGGGTCCGAAACTCCAAAAAGAGTATTCCTTCAAGGATGAAGACGTTCCAGCCATCTTCGAATCCCTCCTTAAAAACAACAAGATCAAGCTACCACCTATCGTCAATCAGGAGGAAGCTGACAATACTGCGGATCCAAAGTACTGTGCGTATCACAGGAGGATCCTTCATCCCACTAAGGATTGCTTTACTCTCAAGAATAGCATCCAGACCTTGGTGGAAGCCGGCGTCATAACGCTAGAGTAAGCCAGTTGAGAACGACAATCCTCCGACAGGTATAAGAGGTTAAACTGCTCCCTGATACTCCAATAGGTGTATGAGTCTAAACTATTTCCTTTCTTCTACAGGAAGTTCCTGGAGAGTGCCATGCGTGGTATTCTTAAGGATAACCCGATCGTGCAGCTGATACAATGATACACCTAGTTTTGCAAAGAAAGCTGGAGGTGGATAATTCATGTAACGGGAAGTTTCCGAAAGAATGTTACATATAATTTTCTTAGGGATAACCCGATCATTACAAATAAGTGATAAACACTAAACTCCTAATTTCCCAACACTCTTTTGCTGAGATGAAATCCGATCACTTCATTGGATCAATTTTCCCTCACAAAACTCTCATTGGTGTTTGACGACTCATAGTCTCCACCACAGAATCCCCCACTGATCAAACTAATTGACGGCGGGACCACGAAAATTCTTTCCTGTTTAATCCATTCAAACTTCCGCTATGTTCGTGCACTCAACACTTTCATTGTTAGAGTCCGGATATAATGCTTAGAATTCTGATCTATCAATCATTGACGAATTGTCAAAGCTCCCTTTTTGTTAAGTCTTTATCACTTAACATCAGGAACCCCCTTTGAGTGATTTGTACGAATCAACATTCCTACAGTGATTTGTACTCTCACTCTCACTTTCCACTTGGTCAAACCTTCCTACAGTTAGGACCAAAACCAAAATCCCCTCTCGATTCCTTCAATGAACGAGAGGCCCACAAATCGAGCGACCAAACCTTCCTACCGTTAGGATCGTCTCAAACCTCCCATTCGATCAAACCTTCCTACAGTTAGGACCACAACCAAAATCCCCTCTCGATTCCTCTGATGAACGAGAGGTCCACTTTTAAATCGAGTGATCAAACCTTCCTACAGTTAGGGTCATCTCAAACTCCCGCTTGGTCAAACCTTCCTACAGTTAGGACCAAAACCACAATTCACTCTCGATAAACAAAAAATTCATCTTTAGTTCGGTAATCAAACCTTCCGACAGTTAGGGTTATCCGAATCTTTTCGATTCTCGGAGTGGAGATCCCACTCTTAGTTTCACCTTTCTGGATTCTGGTGGTGGAGATCCCACCTTAAGTCTGCTTTCCAACCGGGAATAGAATATAAAATTCTTCCTTCCTTGTTCGGGGAATAGAATATAAAATT
>BQKN01066416.1:1121556-1172649 GCA_022839385.1 Asparagus kiusianus
ACCCGGAGGGGCTCGGCCGAAACCGAGCCACCTCAAGGTGGCTCGGCCCAAGCCGAGCCACCTCAGGGTGGCTCGGCTAAGGCAGAGCCACCCTGAGGTGACTCGACCATGGCCGAGCCACCCCAGAGTAGCTCGGCATGAGCCGAGCCACCTTGAGGTGGCCGGCGGCCTGGGTGTCGGGCATTTGTGTGCAGGCACAGTTCAGGGTGCCTATAAATAGGCCACCCCCTTGTTCATTTGAAAAGGTTGGAATTTTTGGAGAGAGGCGAAGCCCTGCTGGATTGAAGACTCAGATCTAAAAAAGATCTCAAATTTGGGACTTCGAGGACTCACTCATTCAGATCTGGTACTCGGCGATCGTCAACGCCAAATAAGACAGGTGTTCGAGAGGACCGGATCTCAGATCTACGCGTGCGTACTCCGGATCAAAGCTTGGTCTTTAATCCCGAGATTAGGGCGATTATTTCCTTGGTGAATTAATCCCCCCGGCTATTATTTCCTTGGTGAAATAATACCCGTCGTACTACGTAGATCCGACCGGATCTAGATCTCGCGGTGGTCCACGGATAAACCCCGGCACAGGCAAACAACCCACGCAAGCGAGCGACCGCACAACAGGAGCTCGTGATTTGTTCGACAAACAAGAGAAAAAGTTGTAATCTTTCTTTTCATTTATTTTGATTTTATTGTAACCGGATCTTATAAAAATACCGGATCTTTGTAATCGATAAACTATTACAAGAGTGTGCAATGGAATCATCAATAAAGAAAGACTCGATTTTTCCCGCGAACAGTCCCATATGAAGAAGATATCTTTCTTCATTAGTTTGGAGAAAGGTTGATATTTGCCCGAAAGATTTGAAACGAACCTCCAGATGTGAGCCAATTATCCCTGGAGACCCCTTAATTCCTCGAGATTCCGGGGAGCTTGTAGCTCTTAAATAGTTCATACCTTATCTGGGTCGATTCAGATTCCCTTTGTTCTGACGACGAATCTAAGGAATTTACTACTGGACATCCCTAAGAATAACTTTGTAGGATTCATCTTGAGTTGATGAGATCGCATGAGTTCGAACATCACTCTTAGGTCGTGGAGTTGGTCATCTTTGCTGCGACTTTTCACGACTAGGTTGTCCACATAGCATTCGATTGTCTTTCGCAGATAGTCTCAAAAAATCATGCTCATGGCACGTTGATAGGTTGCATCGGTGTTTTTAAGTCCGAAAGGCATGATCGTGTAGCATTATACCCCAATTAGAGTATTGAATGAAGTGTGTTTTTCGTCATCATGGTGCATATTGATTTGATTATACCCTAAAAACCCATCCATAAAGGACATCCTCTCAAATCCACACGTATTATCCATGATAACGTCCGTGATGGGGAGAGGGAATTCGTTCTTTGGACAAGCGGCATTGAGGTTTCTAAAGTCAATGCAGATGCGGATCTTACCATTCTTCTTCAGGACCGGAACAATGTTGGCTACCTAGTCGGTGTGCTGTTCCTCTCTGATGAAGCCGGATTCGATCAGCTTCTTCACTTCGGCCTCGATCGTCTCCATAATTTTTGGACGAAATCGCCTCTGCTACTGTTTAATAGGTTTAGCTTCCGAGTTGATGTTGAGGCGATGCATGGTGATCTGCGGATCATGGCCGAGCATGTCCTCGTAATTCCATACGAAGACATCAATATATTCTCATATGAGGGGTATGAGGTCTTCCTTCTCTTGGGGAGGTAGACTACCACTGATAAATATGGGCTTGGGATTAGTCTCATCGCCCAAGTTTACCTAAAGGATTTCGTTCTCGATGGGCGGCTCATGCTACTCGAAGCGACTACTCCACTGAACATTAACGTGGCGGTTCCATGTCTCATCATAAAGCGGGACTTGCCTGTCCTCTACCATTTTGGTGGGATCAGTCACAGCCGTGTTGACTGTGAGGCTATTGAACAGTCTCCCACACTGACGTCTGAGTCCCATACTGAGGATGTCGATGATCGATCCTCGGAGCGGGCATCGTCGGAGTCCTCTCCAAAATTGCAAAATAATTTTGACGAGGGAGAAATGTAACCTAAGCCTCTTCGAGTCTTGGTGAAGTAGTTCGAGGGTTTGCCTTTAGTTACGTAGGTGGGTCAGATGACCATCCTCCATCCTCTGCCGTAGTTTAGGCCTTCTTGGTAAGTGAGGTCGTAACCTATATCCCTCATCATGCGTTTCGCTACTTGGCTGTATTACGGAAACTGGAGCGCGAACTCCTCTTCTTCGGACTCGTCCCATAACATGCATGAAGGGTGATCGACTCTCCCGAAGAAAATATCCTTTTGATAACTATCTTTGGTGGGTACAACGACTACAGCTTGCGAAGACTCAATCGTTTGTCTCTTTGCAACATACGATGAGTATACGAGAAAGTGTAAAGACGGGTCACAATAGAGCCTTGCCATTGGGTTGTTAGGTAGGTCATCCTCAGATGTCAGGCAAGATGACAAGTAAGCAAAGTCAAACTTCTCATTCAAGACAAACTCCACTGTCTGGATAGCGTTGGTTACATTGTGGCTTTCGTAGCCGATTACAATTGATTCGAAATCATTTAGGACAAGGCTATCGCCGTATTTGGGTTCACTATCTACTTCATTACCGATCTCGAGTTCCTCGATCGGTGGTTCGTCGGAATCTTGGTAAAGAAGGGAATTCGTGAAGTAGTTCTCGACTCCTTTGAAGGGTTGTTTGTCGGCAACTACTGTCTTCACCCGATCGTAGTCATCCACGTATTTTAGGCATTGGTACAACGTGGATGGGATAATGCAGTTGTTGTGGATCCATGGTCATCCCAGCAGCATTTTGTAGGAAGGTTCAACGTCGATGACATAGTAGGTGACCTCCGTCTTCATATCTCCTATACGGCACTTTAGGCGGATCTTACCGAGCGGCCTCGTCCCAGTGGTGTTAAACCCGAAGATAGTTGTAGTTATCACGAAAAGACGCTTCTGAAGGACCCTAAGTATTGCATAAGCTTCAAGGGGACAATGATCAGCGCGGATCCTGGGTCAACTTGGATTCGTTCCACTCTGGAGGAACCGATATACCCCATGAAGTACAACGGTCGATCGTGAGAAGTGCTTTTGATTAGCATGTCCTCAGGGGTGAATGTGATGCAAGGGACCCGCTATTCAGAGGCCTGACAGGATTGTAAACACTTCTTTCCTGCGTTCTCTTCCTTTGTAGATGAGAAATGCGTGGCAAATGCCTCTGAGTCGGCCAACGCCTCTTGTAGAGCTTCCCGAATAGGTCTAAACTAACGCAAGAGTTCATATACAGTGATTCTGGCTAGAATGTTCTTCAGTTGTGCGAGTACATTAAACATGAAAGGCTGATTACTCGAGCTAGGCCCTTTGGGATTTTGAAGGGTCTTTGCAGGTAGCCGCCCGGAGGGTCCTGCAGTCTCCTCCGTCCTGATAGGGTAATTCTTGGTGAATTTTCTCCCTATCCTGGTGGCTAGGGCGGCTGTGTCCTCGTTGGAGTCGGTAAGGGTGGCTACTGTCGTTTTGCCTTTATCTAGGATAGCGAATATGGTGTTGCAAGGTTTACCCTTGGTCCTCCTCGAAGGCTTTGAAGTCTATTGCTCATCGCCGAGGAGGTCCGGATGGACCCACATCACTTGCCCCAACGATAAGGTTTGGGGTACTAAACCTTTTCCTTGTTGATTGTGAGGATCATCGTTAGTGATCTTCAGCATTGCTTTGAGGATGGGAACTACCCCCGCCGGTGCTTGAACCTCTGGGAGATCTCTTCAAAAACTCAGAGTGATCATATTTGTGGTCACTTGTTTCTATACCCTCTCCTTTTTTATAACTCCCGCATCGTATAGGGCTTGAAGCTTATCCTTAAGGCTATAGCATTTGGAGGTATGGTGGGTGAGGAACCTGTAATACGTGCAGTAGCCCGGTTCATCAGTTTTGTTTACCTCCTCAGGCTTGGTTACTTCTAGTAGCTTAATCCTGTTGCTCTTGAGGAGCGTGTCAAGGGTTTCTACCACTTGGTCTTTCCTGAAGTCGTATTGCCTCAGGGACGTTGTTCGAATGCCCTGGGTTTTGGCCTTTGGGCCGGTTTGGGTGCTGGAGCGGAGTCAATGTTAACGGTCTTGATCTCTTTTCCTCTAGCTCGAGGGGGATTCTTTGGCGTGCTTGGTTTTGCAGCTCTCTTTTTGGGATGAGGCTCCTCGGCCTTAAGCCTCTTGATCATATTCTTGAGCTGCTCGCCCTGGCGAACGAGTTCTTTTCAGGTTCTGGTTTCTACTGTGCCAACCTTAGACAAAATATAGATTAAAAGATTGTTGTAGTACATATCAATCAGCGTCGCTTCGGAAACTTGGTCTTGGCAATGAACTGATCGGTTCCTGAACCTCTTTACGAAGTTGTTGATCGACTCCGACTTCTTTCGCTTCTCAGCCAGGAGGATGGCCATTGACACCTTGGTATCATCATCGAAGAAGCGGGCTAGGAAGAGTCTTTCTGCATTGGCCCATAACTTGATAGAGCCTGGTTCCAACTTACAAAACCATTCGAAGGCTACACCTTTAAGGGTGATGATGAATAGCCGGGTGAGGATGGCGTCGTTCCAGGTGAGGAATCCGGTCTGAGCCATAAAGTAGTAGATGTGCTGTGAAGAGGAGCCCTTACCATCGAATTGTACCAAACTGATGAGTTTGAATTTTGCCGGGTAGGGGATCATGTCCCACTCAATAGGGTACAGCCTAACCACCCTAAGTTTTTTCATGTTTTGTTGGAGCTTTAAGGCATTGAGTTGGCTTTGGAACTCATCGAGTCTCTTGTCTCGGGTAGTACCCCCGGAGCGTGACGTCCCTCCCAACGACTTTGAGGAGTGATCTGACAAGAGTTCAACATTATCCTCCTATTCAGTTGTCTGATTAGGAGTAGGTTCCCATTCCTTGCCTCCCGTCGGCCTCCGTGGGGTACTCGTAACCTTCTTTTTTTTCTTTTTGTTCAGAAGTTGCTCCAGCATGTCTCTTATGGACTCGATGGCGACCTGATGTTCTTCAAACTTTTGAGCGATCGTCTAATCACTCGAGGTTTCAGCCATGTGCATCCTTGCTGAGCCATCGTGACTCGAACGATGTCTAATATGTGGCCGCCACTGAGCAAACTTCCTCTTCACCCTCAGAAGGGGATGCGAGGAGAGCATAGACAAGCGGGATGTTTACTCCCGTACAACTGCGGGTGTGCAGAAATAGACCGTCACCCTCGCGTTGAACCAGTGGGTGACTGGGCCCTAGGAAGGAGTCCAAGTCTAGAGGATCTAGAAGTATATTTTTACCCTTCCCCATCATGTTAACAGTAGCGGACGAGAGTTCTAAATTATCAATGGTGCGCCTTCTTTGGTGGCTATGCCTTCGACGAGAAGATCTCGGTTGGGAAGGGCGTTGAGTGAGCCTTTCGAACACCAAAGATTTCGCCGTTCCTACACACTGGTTGTCGGCGAGTACTATTTGGATAAGCCTTTCACAGTGACACTAAGAATTCACCTCGCGTATGGTGCATTTGCAAGTTAGGTAACCCCGGAGATCTTTCGCGGGTGGTTGGTGACAACCCTCAGCATCAGAAGGGACAACCACGTGATCGCATGAGTGAGGTTTGGATGAACCCTCTTGTGTACATTGGGTGGAATGGTTAAGTGTTGGAGTTAGGCGAGTTTGTCTTGACAATCAAGTCTTCGCACTTGGGCGAGTTCTTGTTTATAGGTGAACTTCGACCCTTTGTTCATGCAGGTGAGTTGGTGAGGTATCGCCTACTGTTTTGCCTTTGCCGTTAAGGCTTGTTCGCTCGCAATGTTTACCCGTCGAGTGAAATCGGTGAGGCCCACCCGACTTTGATGGTTCGCCTGCTTGGGTAGGCTTGCTTGCTCTGGGCAACCTGTTTGTATTAGGGATATGACCTGAGAAACAGAGTCTACTTGAGGGGGCAGGTTCGTTCACTTTGACTAGCTCACCTGAACGGCTGAGTTTGTCAGAAATATAGGACCCGCCAAAGCGGGAGATATTACAATCAGAGCGAATTCCGCCTGAACACAAAGGTTTACCTGATTTGGTGAGCCCACCAATGTTGGGAGGGTTGTTTCTCTGTCTCGTGTTTTTTAGACTCGAATAATAATTCAGGCCGTCGTAGGAGGCGAAGGTTCGGGCCTCCTGTTGGGTGAGGACTTTCCGTCATCGCTGACGGGCTCTTCTAGAGAGAGGTGCATCCGTGTGGATCGTGACGGAGTGTCTGTGTCAATATGAACCACCATCTCTTCCTAAACGGGGGTCTGCGAGGGTCATTTGGTGACCCATCTGGCAGCCCTTTGCCCTGTGTTCTTGACCTCTGGCTTGGACCTGATCAATTTGGAGGGAATAGGCTCCCTTGACGTGACTCGGATAGAGTCCTCAGGTGTGGAGGCTTCGACCGTTTGAGGTCGGTCTCTATGCATGACTCTGTGGTATTTGCGGGACGCATTACTACCAAAGGAGGATGAAGACAAGTACTCTTCATACCTGGCTTGATCAAACTTGATTTCTAGGGACTCCATGGTCGTACCGACAGCAACCTTATCAAACTACGCTACCACCATTTTGGTTAAGGAAATAGCTTCTCCTACTGTGGTCGCCATCTTCTGTAGGTGTAAATTTTAATTTTTCAAAATGAGGGTATCATTTGTATTGATAAGAATAGCTTATTATAAACCAATGAATCAAAATTATAATTGAAGCGGAGGGTAGGCCCTGGTTGTTTAACGTGGGGACTTTGATAGCGATAGGACGCCTCGCTCGGTTCTCGCACCGAGTCTGCTTCCCTTGGATGATTTGATCTAGGTTGTTAGTGAGCTTCGGTATGCAGTAGAAGCTCGTGTTGGTCGAGTTTGAGTTTTTGAGTTCGGTGGCGGTCAGGGCTCGAAGTTAGGGGAAGATGCTACAGTGCAAAGATCATGCAAAGAGCCTGTCGTTAACTCAGTCAAGAGTTGAGAGCTAATGGTCCGACTAACTGATTGGATTAATTAATTAACTACGAACCTCCTTCCTGTAGCCAGGAGAGGCTCTTAAATAGAGGAGAGAAGGCATGGTTAATCTATTGAATCATGGGATGTAACCATGTACTACTGGGAGATACCATGCTTCTTACTTGTACCATGACCGGCTGCTTGATGGGCTCGGGGTACTGTGCTTCTCCCCTTCATGTAGTGGGAGATGGTAAAGCACATCCCTATACAAGATGTTGCGGCCTCCAGGTACTCTAACGAGTCTAGCGAGTTTACCGATCGCAGGGGAATTCGGCTCTTGAGTAAACTTAACTCGTGCAAGCGGGTCAAGTGTGCAGGCGAGTGTAGCGACATCGTGGATTCGATTGGTCGCTCGCACTGTGGATGACTGCTTGATGGTCTCAGAGTACTGTGCTCCTCCTCTTCATGTCGTGGGAGATGGGAAGGTCCATCCCTCTACGTGATGTTGCAGCCGCCAAATATTCTAGTGAGTCTGGTGAGTTTACCGATCGCAGGCGAATTTAGCTTTTGAGTAAACTTAACTCGTGCGGGCGAGTTAAGTGTGTAGGTGAGTTTCTAATCACCTAACGGATCGCCAGATGCATAGGCAAATTTGGTGATTGCACGGTCTTGGTTCGTGCTGGTGAGTCAAGCACACGGGTGAGCCTAATTTTCATGTCGTACAGAAGACTTGAATATGCAGGCGGCTTTCAGGCTCATCTGCAAAAGTAATTTTTACCACCTACAAACTCATTGTAATCAACGCCCTCAAGTTGTGCATATTCTTTGGCAACCAATCTAGCCTTGTACCTAATGTTCCCAATAAAAGATCCATCTTTCTTCGCATATACCCACTTACAACTAATAGCTTTCTTTCTTTAGGTAGCTTTGCAACTTCCCAAGTATCGTTCTTCTGAAGAGACCGCATCTCCTCCTCTATAGCTTTTCTCCACCTGATTGAATCAGAACTAAACATTACCTCCCTGATTGTAGAAGGAACCATATCATCAATGACCTTCACTGATAAAGCATATACAACCATGACATCATTATATCTAGCTGGCCAATGAATCACCCTTCTACGTCTATTTGCTACAATGGACTCCTGAACATGACCTTGCTCTTGAGTCTTACCATCCACTGTATCCTCTAAATGTCCGTATGTCATCCCATCTCCTTCCAGTGTCACCTTTGTAGGAGCCTCAATGGATACAATGCTATCTGGAGTGGGTGAAGTCATACCATCCTCCACCAACTATGATGTCCTACTAATAAGGTCTTCCTCCACCTACCGAGGAACTTGAGGCCTCATCATGTACGCCTCATCAAATGTCGCCGCCCGAACCACAGCCGCCGCCTTGGCCTTCGACCAGCCCTTGACGTCGACAACCGCCACCTTGCCGCTGTCCTCCTCACCCGTTGCTACAGTCCTCAGCGCCTGACCCCACTCCGTCAAGCTCCAGAGCCGCCGCCCCTCCCTCGTCGTCAAACTCCGCTGCCATGCAACCACCCCGACCCCCGCCTCCTTCAACCTCGGTCAGACCCAACGCCCAGCCACTCGTAGTGCCGCTCCTCGACTCCGGCGAACTCCCCGACCACCAGCAGCGAGCAACCCATCGCTGTCAAGCTCGTCACCAACCAACACCTCCATCGTACACCGCATGTTCAACGATATGCCAACATAGGTCCACCTGCAGAACCCCTGTCCAGACCCGCTTAGCCTCGCAATGCCGCTGCCTTAAGGCAAGATCCCCAACCTTCGTTGTTATTTATTTTAATTTTTAGATTATCAAAATTATTATGTGTAAGATCCCGCTTCGATTGATTTATCATTTCATTATTTATATATGTATTTATTAATTGCATATATTAGACTTTTATTATGTGGTTCGGTTGATGAGTAATATTAGTAGTAAAAATGAGATAATTACTAAGTGGTTATATTCGTAAAGAGGGGGTATGATATGTATTCTAAGCTGTATGTGATGAAAGGATATTTTGACGATTATATTATAATTAATTATAAGACATTTTGAAAGAAAGAATTTTTTATAAAGACTATTTTGAAATATTATAGTAATAAATAAATTAAAGAGTTTAGTTCAGCAATGGATTCATTTTTAGGGAAATTGTAATGATTTAAAAGAATTTAATTCGGTAGCGAAATCTTTTTAGATAATTATATTAATTTAAAAGAATTTATTTTGAAAAACAATTTATTTTAGATTAATTATAATGAGAAAAGAAATTATTTTGAATATTAAAAAGAATATTTAAAAATATTTTTAGAATTATTTAAAAGGAGTTTATTTTGGAAAATGAATTTATGAATTATCTATTCATATATTTGTCGTACGTGTGGAATTCCATTTTATTGGTCATTTATTAGAATTTTAGATCTGTTATGAATTTTATGCATAGATTAAACTGTGATATGTTATTACATGCGTGGGATTTGTTGATGAATGATTGTATGGAACTTATTGTTTTATCACCTAGTTGTTATTCAATAGGAGAGACTGTACATGAAGACGACTCCTGTTAAAAGTATGATTTATAAGCGTGCTTCAAAGCTTGGCTATACCCTTGACATCGATATCCCGATATGAGGTTTCCTTGACTATTACTATTATAGCATCGACTAGACGATGCACTCTTGATCGGACGTGTTATGGGTCACGATTATTTTCATAGTTTTTGCAGAAGTCGTTCCACGGTAACTCCGTGGCTAGTGCACAATATTTCATGTACAGTTACTTAATTAAACTGACAAATATAGGGATATAAAGGGCAATTGGACAAAGAATATAACATTTATATAAACGGGCATATGCGCTTTCTTGATATTGTGAGTTATATATATACTTGGGCCGGAGAGCCAAATTTGACTTGAGGGCGGCCCCCGGACGACTTTACGGGGACCTGATTATATATATGAAAATATTCTTCCCCAATTCAAATAACATGTAAAACAAGAATAATATGCTTGCGTGTTTTATGGTGGACTTTGTTGGTTTTATGAGATGTAGACTAGTTGTATTTCTGTTCATACATAGATCGGGATTAATAATTAATTATCTACAATTTGAGACATAAGGTATATACATGAGGGTTTCCTTGTTTGGATTATTTCGCTCGACGTACTACGTCCCAAGTTATAGGTATTTAAGTATTAATTCCATCTAGTTGTGTGATTTGGATACTTGGATGATTACCCTCTTGACTAGCTGCGTGATCTTGACACTTGGATGGTTTTCTTAGATTCTTCTGATGATTTTATTTCAGTGATAGATTGCATTTAGATTATTAGTAATTTTATTTGCAAGTTATTATTATTATTATCACTATTTTTGCTTTGGTCGTTCGAGCGTTCCTATTTCTCCCTTGTGGGATCTTGTCGTGTGCTATGTGTTAGCCATTATGTTTTGATGATGTTTTACAACCACCATTAACGGTACTAATGGCTTATTGAGTGCAAATGTAGCAAATTCATTTATCAAGCTTGTTAGTGCCATTCATGGAGGATTGGATGGAATATACGCTACAACGATGATATCCAAAGGAGGAGGAGGCATAGTGATGAAGCAATGTTATTTCAAGAACAACAAATTCATGTAAAAGCTTCATCCAAACTCAAGCTATATCAAGACTCAAGAATTGTATTCTATGTGAGGATATTAGCTAGTTTTTATTCTCTCTCTAGTATTAGAATGTAGGCAAAGAGTTATTGATTTCACTTGAAGCTATTGGGACTCACACACATGTTTTCATACTTATGCTTTTAAGCGTTTTTCACAAAATACTATTTTTCACAAGTATGAGGACCTATTGTTCGCGGGAAAAATGGTTTTCTTCATTGATGATTCCATTGCACTCTTAAATAACAACTTTTTGTGTTACAAAAAGATCCGGTTACAATGAAAATCAAACAAAAAATGAAAATTATAACTTTCCTTATTTGTCGAACAAATCGCGAGCTCCTGTTATCCGGTCACTCGCTTTGTGGGTTGTTTGCCTGCGCCGATGGTTGATCCGTTGACCACCGCACGATCTAGATCTGAACAGATCTACACAATATTGCGGGTATTATCTCACCAAGGAAATAATAGCCGGAGGGATTATTTCACCAAGGAAACAATCGCTCGAATCTCGGGATCAAAGACCAAGCTTTGATCCGGAGTATAGCAACGTAGATCTGAAGATTTGATTCCCTCGAACTCCTGCCTTTTGTGATGCGGGTGCTCATCAAGAACTAGATCCAAACGTCCAAGTCTTCAAGCCTTCAAAAAACTCGAGCACAATTTCTCAATCCGGCAGAGTTTCGGCTCTCCAAAAGTTCTTCCAAAAGTCCTCTCAAATGATGAATCACCCCGCCTATTTATAGGCAACCAGATCTGTGGATTTGGCACAGATCTGGGTGGCCACCTCAGGGTGGCTCGGCACTGGGCCGAGCCACCCCGGGTGGCTCGGCCACCGAGCCACCTCAGGGTGGCTTGGCTTTGGCCGAGCCACCTTGAGGTGGCTCGGTTTTTGCCGAGCCCCCTTTGGGGTGTTTTCCGTCATTTCCCGTCTTCCGGTTCTGTATCGGATTTATCCGGATCTTGATTTGATAGTCAGGATCTTTATTTGGCAGTAAATCCGCCTTGGTGTTTGAGTTCGAATCCGTTTTACGGTTGAACGACTCGTTGACTTCCCAAACCATTGGATTGGTTCCGCACGCAAATGCATTCCGTTGCTCGCGTGCAATTCGTTGACCACGTCGCCTCGTCACTCGATGGTCCGTTGATTCGTCGAATCCCCGTGTCGAGCTATGCTAAGGGACCTATAGGCAATTTTATACGCCTACAGATACCCCCTCCAAAGTATTTCAGCCTCGTTCTTTTATAGAAGGGTCTGGAATGCTTTGGATATGATTGCCCCTACCCTCAGTCGGTGTAACGGGACCTTGGAATGACTTTTTGTTCTGTATTCCTTCAATCCTTCAGGCTATTCGGTGCTTTGTCGAACGTCTGTAAGGGTTCCGGTGCTGCATTTATTGTCTGACCGTTGTCGGAATTTTGAACTTGAAATCGATTCCTGATTTTCCAATCTTTAGCTCGTGCTTGTTGGTTCAACATATAACTGACCCTCGATTGTTGGCGTTGAGTCTTTATTTGCGACGCGTTGTCTGGCGTTGTGTTATTGAGTTATCCTTAAGAATATTTTTAGAAAAATATTCTCCAGGAACTTCTCAACAAAAAATAGGCAATAGTTTATACTCGTATACCTTATTGGAGTATATCTCATGCCCGAATGAGCTGAACTGGTATGATAATTACCTGAACCGGTCTGATAATATGTCAAAAGGGCAATAATTTGGCTCAAAAATTCTTCCGATCCTTCCGAATGCGCGGGAGAGACCAAAATAAACAAGGGATTGAACCCTTGATCGATTTGAAGTCGTTTCGACGCTCAATTCAGCTTCAATTTGAATTCTGGTTCAAATCTGGTTCAATCTGGTTCAAAACTGGTTCAGTCTGGTTCAAACTGGTTCAGGACTGGTTCAAGACTGGTTCAGACTGGTCTGGTCTGGTTCAGCCTTATTTGGACTGATTTGGCTTGATCTGGTTTGGTTCAGTCAATTCTGGTCCGGTTCAGGGCTGGTTTGGGTCTGGTTCAAAGCTGTTTCACCCTTATAAAACCCTCCCTTTCTCTCTCTTAGGGCCGCCCCCCCCCCCTCACCTTATTTTTGATTTTCTCTTCCCTCAAGCCTCCTTTCTCCATCAAACCTTGATATTTGTCTTAGATTTAGGTTTCCTCTTGATCTTAGACCGAAAAATCCTTCAAAAATTCCTTATTTAAAGTTTCTCTCAGGCCCCTCGAGCGCGTGGTTCGAGCTCTTTTCAAGATCTATTTTTTGTCGGATCCTCAAGCTTTTCCTCAGGTAAACCCTCCATTATTTTTGGATATTTCATGTTTAATTTAATTTCTGAATTTATGGGATTGCATATGAGGGTTAGGATTATGATTTGGCATCTCGAGCTTCTCTTTCAGGGGGGTAGAATTGATAAAAAGGGGAACTTTTTTCTGGATCTGATCCCTCAATTTATTTTGCAGATCATTATGTCGCGTGTCTCGAGAGGTCGCTCCCCTGCTGCGACGGCTGATGGCGCGCCTACCTCTTACGCTGGTGAGCTATTTTTGGAATATTTGAAAATTTACAAATTAGCCCTTTTTTCCTGAAAATTTGCAAATTGGTCCTTTTACCCCACGTTGTTCTCCTTGGTGAGGCAATCGGGAAGAGCCTTGATTCTCCTTGGTGAGAATCGACGCTTTAAAGATAGGTTTTGCTTGGTCAAAACCATATCTCAAAATAAAAGGGGCGATTTGACGCTGCATTGTGCTTTATAAGGCAGGGGATATATTGTCAATATACCCTATCTTGTGATTGCACAATGTGGCCGAATCGTCTTACCCTTTATAAGGCAATGACTCTATCTTACCCATTTGTAAGATGAGTTCAACTTCCTTTTATAATTGAGACTAACAGATGTTTAACTATTTATTTCCAGTGGGATATCCTTCTGGAGCGTTCTCATCTCACGCAGTGTACGGGCGTCGTGGCGAGTACTATTCGACTTCCGACGATCTTTCCCCCATTCCAGTTACTCCTCAGTTCGTTTTGGGCATGTCGACTGAGGTTGCCCAGGTGGTGAAGGAAGGTGGGCACCGAGCTCTTCGACAGTTGATTACCGATGCACCTTTCGTTAAGGACGCCAGTTCTATTCAGCCTCTTCGGAAGAGCGATTTCTTATTTGGCGACTCTGTCGAAGACCCGGATGCCGTGTTTATTGAGGCCGAGCAGTGGCTTCATAAAACTAGCAGTGGCTTCATATATTTGCCGAAGATTCCTCGGCATCGTTCATTGACTGAGCTCAGGCGTCAGGCTGTGTCACGGGAGATGTCGTGGCGCTTGACGGAGGAGCATGAGAGCGTCCACTGCGGCTACATCACTCATCAGGCATTTCCTGGCTCGAGCAGGAGTCATGTCACCGGATTGCGTCCTGGAGTATTGGGGCTGGATGCACCACCACGTAACGAGTTCCTTGCCACCGCTTCTACCTTGAGGAATCGCCTCGCTGCTCTAGGACGGGAGATGCCTGCGACGCGTCACAGGATTTATGGTTGGGTCCATTCTTTGGACAAGTTTTGGTGGACTCGCATGACGACGTACGTCTTGAGCCGATGGGGTGAGGAGTTGCATGCTTGTGGTTTATATGCAGCCGTTCGTGCCACCATGTATGGTTTGCCTGTCAGTGCGAGGCATTTCTGTGCTTTGTTCGAGCTTTATAATCCAGATTCGAACACTTTTCTGACCCGGCAAGGGGAGTTGGGCTTGGCTCTTCACGAGATGCACAGGATTTCTAGCTTGCCCATGGGACAGATGTTATATCAGGAATACTTTCCTTCCAATCATGAATTGAATCAATTGAAGGATCGTATGCCCGATCGCTATGAGACTCTATGGGACCTCACTTGTCACTATCATATAGCTTTGGCGCAGTCTGAGCCTTTAGCAAAGAGGACTAAGGTATTCGTGAGTCTGAAGCAGTTTGCAAACTATTTGTTCAAGAATCTGGAAAGTAATTCTGGCGAGGCTATTTGTGAGTTGGCCCCACTTACTCCCTCAGGGGTGAACAATCTACTGAAGAAGATTGACGCTCATTCTTATACCACTAGCAGTCCTGAGGGTGGCTTTCCTACAGGGACCAAGTTCAAATCATTCTTATGGCATGCAACCGCACCGATTCGACTGATGACTCTTCTTGCTGGTTATCTCGCTATTTGGTTGAAGAAGTGCGTGGTTCCATATCAGTCTGGCGATGCCTTGCCCTTGGAAGTGCTCTATCCAGCAGTTCAGCTTGCCTACAAGAAAGAACTTTCACTTCTTCCGGTGATGGTGGCCAACATTCATCGAGGACTTCGACAGCTTTCTGGTGCCTTTACACGGAAGGAAAGTGATTTGCCGGGTCATATTCCCACCATTAAGACGGAGCTCCCGTACACTTATTTGATGGCCTGGTTCGTCCTTCACCGTTCGGATATGATGTCGGTACCGAACGCCACAGACCACTCCGTTCCCCTACTACAGTTGCTTGAGAATGGCAAGTGGGAGGGGCGCGGATTTTCTGACATCAGACAGCAGCTGTAGGTCCACAAGTGTTGGACATTTTCCACTTGCTTCCCGCAGTTCTCCGGCCGATACGGCGATTGTTTGATAGATGAGGAGAGGCCGAGAGAGTATCAAACTCACTTGGACATCGGCTGCTTTAACTGGCTAGTGAACATTAGGCCAGGTTATTTGACTTTTCGGGTGAGGGATCAGTGTTTCATAGAGCCATATCTACCCTGCCGATTCGTTTGTCAGTTTGGCTATGATCAGCTTTACGTCGGGAATCTTCGTCAGCAGCTTCGGGCCCACGGCGGTTTGGTGGATGGTCTTCGTGCTTGGTTGTGGACCGTGACTGGCTGTACTGGTGCTAAGTTCAGTCTCCCGAGTGCTGATCGGCAGTTGAACCTCACTTTCTTAAGCTGCAAGTGGTTGTTAGCAGCTAATAAGACTATCCCCGTGAAGCCGATCGCAGAGCTAGAGGCCGAGGAAGCTTCTCAGGTTGATTCCCGTAGGATTTCGGAAAACGCTCGGTCACAGAGGACACGGAACAAGACTCGTCGGATTGATGAAGAGGGAAAGAGGACCTTCCATTCTACAGACGAGGCTTCAGGCGGAGATCCTGAAGATTACGATGACTTTTTCAAGCGAGGTTAATCATTCATCTTTTTCTTCTGCTTTCCAGAATTATTAAAGCTGACAATGGTTTGATGTTTCAGGGACCACTGGTGACCAGGAAGAAGAGCTCCGCCCTCCTTCCCAGGCGAGACCTTCGATTATTGTCCCTGCTGCTAGGCGGAAGAGATTGGCTCGCAAGCCACGCGCAGCTTCACAAGCATCTGATATGGATTTGGCTAGTGATGATCCTGCTAGTGACGGAGGTAACATCTATCCTGTAAACCATCCTCTTGATTATTCAGAACATTGACTCACGCTTCTCCATCTCTATATAGGAGAGCGTGGAGAGAGCGAGATGAGTCCCGATCCTGTTCCTGTATCTCCTGGCGAGCCTGACTCACCGCGCCAGGTGGAGAGGTCTGCAGTAGCTGCCGACGTTAGGGAGGATATCAATGTAGGACCCGACCCAGCGAATCCAGGTACATCTACCATTGATAATATATCTTTTAGATGACACGCAAAGGAGTCGAATGATTCAGAATTTGCGCATCCTCTAATTGTCTCTGTATTTCTCTCTCCTTCAGATAACTTGCAGGAGGCGAACGTGGATTTTGGAAATAAAGAGGCTAACGTACCCGTAAAAGGTAACTCATTTCAATTGGTTGTAGTCTCTTCATTCTTCTTTGGTACTTATATTCTCTTGTGTCAGACTTCTCGATTGATGATTTTGACGAAGAAGGCTTGCTTGTGGACACTCCTATGATTCACTTCATGTGTGGCTCTCCTCAGATTGATGACCAGTTGCCTGGAGATATGTTTCCTGAGTCCACATTCCCTGAGAACTTTGAGGGTGGTTCTTTTGAGGGTACGTGCCTCCTCCCAAGTTAATTATAGGACTAGCCAATTCTTGACTATTGCAGCTATAATGTGATGTCTCTGAGAATTCTGTTTTGTGTTTGATAGGAGCTTTTGTCGAGACTGATCCTGTTGAGCCGACTGCGAGACCAACTACCTCAGTTGATACCTCTGCAGCGGTTACACCCACAGTACCCCCAGTGACTCAAGAGGGTATAAATTAAGCAACTGAGAATGTTATTTATTTCCTCCTCAAAACATTTTTGACGGATTTCTCCTTCTTTGTGTAGGGTCTTCTTCTCGGCTTCATATCCTAGTGAAGGAATTGCTATCAGACAACGATCCTGAGAAGATCGTTCTCTGCATAGAACTTCATTCTTTCTTCTCTTTTGTGAATGCTATGATTGGCAAGCTCATCCACGGTGGACTCTTCCTTCGCCAATTCAAGCCTTTCCTTTATTCCAAAGTCAATTTGATAAGGGAAGCAGGATATCCAGATTTGGCACAGGCTATAGTTGATGACCTCGATTGCCTAGATCATGAGCTTCAGATATTTCGTGAGCTCCGAGATACAGGCGCCTCCTCATTTATTGCTGTCGAGCTGGATACCCGCTTACAGTCATCACGCGAGACTCAGATTCTTGCTGAGCTCGAGATTCAGATGCAGCGGGACCGCGTAGATCGAGTTAAGACCAGCCTTGCTACTAGATCATCTTCGCTTGCCGAGCTCGATCTTTCTATTACCTCCTGTGCGACCGAGATAGACCAGCTCAGAAGAACACTCCGTGAAAAAGAGGAGACTTTGGATATTCTTCAGATGACGAAAGCACAGGATCAGCAAACCCACACTGCTTTATCTGATGAGTTGAGATCCTTGGAGCAGAAGCTAGCCGAGATAGAGGAGATTGCTGCGAGGACTTCAGCCACCACCGAGGAGTCCATCAGAGCTGAACTTAGACAAGCTTATGATGAGAAGCTTTCTAAGATCAGTCAGCAGATTTTTGATCATGGGCTTGATGTATGATTTTGTTTGCTGAGTACTTTGACCTTTGATTCCTTTAGTGAAACTGGTTTTCATCTTTATTTTTATTATAATTCGTCATTCGTTTGAAATGATTGACCATAATACTCATAGGATTTTTGGCAAACTCTCAGCCATCAACGGGTTTGATGAGCCTTTACCGACTACTGTTTGAGTCGGGCTAGCATGCGGATTGTTTAAATCCGTTCGCATGTAACGTTGCGCTCAGAGATTGAATTCTCTGAGACTTTGTGCTATGATGTCGAATACATAGACTTTACCATTGTTACGGGAATAGGCTACCCGGCGACACATGTTAGGTGTTGGCTTTAGGATTTTTGGCTAACCCCCAGCCTTCAACGGATTTGATTAGCCTTTACCGACTACCGTTTGAGTCGGGCTAGCATGCAGATTGTTTAAATCCGTTCCGCACATGACGTTAAGCTAAAAGAGTTAACTCTTTTAGTGCTACGACATTAAATACGTAGACTTCGTCTTTCTCCTGTGAAAAGACTAAACAGCAACGTGTATGAGACGTTGACTTAGGATTTTTGGCAAATCCTCAGCCTTTAACGGATTTGATGTGCTCTTACCGACTACCGTTTGAGTTGGGCTTACATGCGGATTGTTTTAATCCGTTCCGCATATGACGTTGTGCTAAAGGAATGAACTCCCTTAGACTTTTTGCTACAACTTCGAATATGTAGAATTCGCCATTATTATGGGAATAGGCTACCCAGCAACGTGTATTAGACGTTGTCTTATCCTTACTTAGGCTTCGGGACAAAGGTCCCCAGAGTCAGGCTCTGGTATCTTTTTTTACGGATAAAGACCAAACCGGCGACGCGTGTTAGGCGTCGGCATATCCTTTCTTAGGATTCAGGATAAAATTCCCCATACGTGTAAGGCATGGATTTTGGTGTTATTAATAACAACCTGCCACAATGTTGAATATACGGACGGGTGTTCTTTTTAACGGTTAAGAACTAACCGGCAGCGCGTGTTAAGCGTAGACTTATCCTTACTTAGGTTTCAGGATAAAATACCCCAGAATCGAACTCTGGTGTCTTCTTCTTCGGAGAAAGGCTAAACCGGCAGCGCGTGTTAGGCGCATGCTTATCCCTGCTTAGGTTTCGGGATAAAATACCTAGGATGAATCCTAAATTATTAAATTTTGGAAAAAGAGTTGGTGTGGGAAAGGAAGAATTTTATATTCTATTCCCCGAGCAAGGAAGGAAGAATTTTATATTCTATTCCTTGATTCTGGAAAGAAAGAATTTTATATTCTATTTCCAGTGCAAGAAGGAAACTAGAAGTGGGATCTCCACTCCGAGAATCCGGAAGATCTAGATAAACTTACCTTTTATAGGATTGGTTATCTGATCAGAAGATGAGTTTTTCGTTTATCGAAGTGAAATTTCAACTTCAGTTATAACCATGAGAAGGTTTAACCAAAGAGAAAAGAAAGGGAGTTCTTTCGTTTATCGAAAGGGGACTCCGAACTGAAAGTGGACCTCTTGTTCATGGAGAGAGTCAAGAGGGCCAGAAGAACATTTTGATGGTCTCACTGTAAATTGGAATTGATCAGTGAGGGATTTGGTGGTTAAAATGAATTTGGGTTATCCTCTAGAATATTGAATGTAATATTCTTCAAGGAACTTCCTGATAAATGAGTTGTCCTGAATGTACTAGGGATAGTACTTTTTCAAAAACTTCCCATTTATTGGCATTAATTGCCTGACACCCTCTAGAGAAATTAAGTGATAAGCGCCGTTTGAATAGACTGTGTCTATTACAAACGGTCCTTCCCACTTGGGTTCGAATTTACCTTTCTTCTTGGAATTGAGGATTATTGGTCGGCGAGCAGCGAGGACCAGATCTCCTTCCTTGAAGCTTCTTTGGCGGACTCTTTTATCAAAAGCCCTAGATATCCTGGCTTGGTAGAACTTGATGTGTTGTTGAGCTTCCAGGCGCTTTTCATCCAATCTCTCGAGTTCTTCGAGACGTTTTTGATGCTGCTCTTCGGTCGTCATCTCCGTTGCGAGAGCGATCCGAAGGGAGGGGATTTGAATCTCCAACGGTAGCACTGCTTCACATCCGTACACCAACGAATATGGGGTGGCTCCCGTAGGCGTGCGTATGGTGGTGCGATAAGCCCAGAGCGCTTCGCCGAGTTTATCGTCCCAATCTCGCTTATTGGTTTTCACGAGTTTTGACAAGATCTTGATGATCGTCTTGTTAAAAGTCTCAGCTAATCCATTAGCAACGGGATAATAAGCTGTTGACGAAACATCTTGAATCTTGAATTTATCACAGAACCTGATGAAAGCGTTGCTTATGAATTGCGAACCGTTGTCATGAATGATCCGCCTCGGCACGCCGTGTCGATATATGACATGATGCTTGATGAAGTTGATGACATTGTTCGTCTTCACTTCTTTAAGCGGAATGGCTTCAGCCCACTTTGAAAAGTAGTCGGTGATAGCGAGGATAAACCGATCGCCTTTGACTGAAGGGGGAAAAATAGGACCGACAATGTCCATACCCCATGTCTCGAATGGCCAGGACGTGGTCGACGTGTGTAACCGCTCCGGTGATTGGTGCATATAATTCGCATGCACTTGACAGGCGTGACATTCTCGGGCGTACTCGATCGCATCACGTACCATTGTTGGCCAGAAATATCCCATTCTTCTGATTCGATCATAAAGTTTGGGACCGGGCTGATGTGCGCCGCATTCTCCTTCGTGTGCTTCCTTAAGAACTTCTTTTGCTTCTTCGTTCGAAAGGCATCGGAGAAGCAAATCATCATACCCTCGACGGTATAATGTGCGGGTCTCAGTATTGTAAAAGAACCGTGGTGCTCTTCGGCGAATAGATTCTCTTTCTTTTACATCCTCCGACAAAATGCCATACTGGACGTAATCAATAATGGGAAAGCGCCAATCTCGAGACTCAGACCTGATTTGGGTTGAGTTCACCTCTTTGGCGTTTACGTTTCTACCATCCTCCTCTTCGATATCCATATCATATATGGGTATGCAGAGTTGGTGTGATCTTACTGTGACTAGCAGTTCAGCTTCGGGCGGTTGCACGAGTGATACTGCTAGTGCTACCAGTGCATCCGCATAAGCGTTCTGGAGACGAGGGATGTATTCAATATAGAATTCTTCAAAAGAATCCGCTATTTTGATGGCCTCCTGGTGGTACGGAATCAGATCTGGGTTTCTGACTTCATACTCTCCTCGAACTTGGTTGACTATCAATTGAGAATCCCCAAAAGCTTCGAGATATTCGACCCCCAGCTCCTTGGCGAAACTGAGTCTAATGAGGAGCGCGTTGTACTCTGCTACGTTATTGGAATATGGATCCGTCAGTGAATAAGCTCGAGGCATAACATGCTTTCCTGGGGAAACTAAGACGACTCCAACTCCGGAGGAGACTCTAGAACATCCAGGGGTTATTGCCTTATTAACTGTTCTCGAAGCACCATCAAAGTATAATTGCCATACTTGTTGGTGTGATGTGGTATTAACCTCGTGGGTTTCATCTGGCAAGTCATCATATACTTCAACCGTATCTGTTGTCGGACTTGCCGCCAAAAGGTCGCAAATCGCTTGCCCTTTGACTGACTTCTGCTGTTTAAAGTGCAAATCATACTAGGACAAGAGAAGAGCCCACTTCGCTAACCGCCAATTCATCGAACCCGGTTTAGTCATGAATACCCGTACCGGATTAACATTAGCAATGACGTAAATCGTCTGGCCAACCAAGTAATGTCGCATCTTTTGCACTGCGAATACCAATGCGAGACATTCTTTCTCGATCATTGGATATCGAGACTCAGCGCCTATCAAGGTCCGACTTAGGTAATAAACTGCCTGTTCATGACCATTATCATCGTCTTGTGCTAATAAAGCACTTATCGAATGGTTCATCGCCTTGATGTAAATCAAGAACGGTTTACCTGATTTTGGTGCAACAAGAACAGGAGGGTTCGTGAGATATGTCTTGATATCTTCGAGCGCTTTTTGGCAAGCATCGTCCTAAATAAATGACACGCCCTTTTTGTTTAGCTTAGAAAATGGTTGGCACTTCCCAGAAAGATTTGAGATGAACCTCCGGATGTAAGCTAAACGCCCTTGCAATCCTCTGAGCTCTCTTAGATTCCTCGGGGGTTGCAATTCATGTATTGCCTTTACCTTGTCTGGGTCGATGTGTATACCCTTAGTGGTGACGACGAATCCAAGGAATTTTCCGCTGGACATTCCGAGGAAGGATTTTGTGGGATTCATCTTCAATTGATGACTCCGCATGAGATCAAACATCATCTTCAAGTCCTTGATGTGATCTTCTTTGTTGCGGTTTTTTACCACCAAATCATCAACGTAGCATTCAACCGTTTTCCTGAGGTGCTTCTGAAAAATCTTAGTCATCGCTCGTTGGTATGTGGCGCCTGCGTTCTTCAGACTGAAAGGCATCACCGTGTAGCAGAAGACACCAAGGAGCGTTCTGAATGCTGTATGTTTCTCATCATCTGGGTGCATCTTGATTTGGTTATACCCCGAAAAGCCGTCCATGAAGGACATTCTCTCGAATCCGCATGTATTGTCGATAATGACATCCGTGATTGGGAGAGGAAAATCGTCTTTTGGACATGCTTCATTCAGGTTCCTGAAGTCGATGTAAATCCTGATTTCGCCATTCTTCTTCATGACGGGAACGATGTTGGCTAACCAGTCCGGATGTTGTTCCTCTCGGATGAATCCTGAGTCGATCAACTTCTTAACTTCTACCTCGATGGTTTCCATAATCTGCGGACGAAACCGTCTTTGCTGTTGTTTGACAGGTTTGGCATCCGGCTTGATGTCGAGGCGGTGCATTGCCACATTGGGGTCGAGCCCTGGCATGTCTTCATAGTTCCAAGCGAAGACGTCGATATATTCCCTGATAAGGGCAATTAATTCCTCCTTCTCATCTGGGGGAAGACTACCGCTGATGAATATGGGTTTTGGATTGGCCTCATCGCCCATATTAATTTGGACTACTTCGTCTTCGGTGGGTTGTTCTCTCTGTTCGAACCTATCACCATATTGCATGTTTAGGTGATGAACCCATGGGTCCTCCCACGTTGGCATTTGATCGTCGTCCTCCAACGTAGATGGATCAGTTGTAGTCATGTTCGACATTAAGGTCTTGAACATTTCTCCCAAACTTGTGTCGGAATCCCATCCTGAGGAATCTGCCAAGTACCCATCCTTGGTTTTGTTAGCAATTTGATCGATAATTTGCCAACCACATTCATCATCAGACGAGGAAACGTAGCCTAAGCCTCTTTTGTGATGATAATAATCATCCGGTTTCCCTTTTGGTACGTATGCCGCTTTGACTGGGATACGGGAACCTCGATCGAAGTATAAACCTTCTCCGAGTGTGAAGTCGTACCCTTGTTTTTTCATGAGCATGCGCGCTTCCGGACTATACTTAGATAAGTGCAGACCAGATTTGTCGTCATCTTCGTCTTCTCTTAGGAAATGATCTGGCAACGGAAGATTTTCTCCTTTACCGTAAATCACTTCTTTTTGTCCCCCTATCTTGGCAGGAATAATTCGGGTTGTTCCGAAAGAATGCTGGAGACGTTTCTTCGTTACATAAGATGATCGGAGTGGCATACATAAATCAGGATTATCGTATAATCCTTTTATCGCATCATCAAGAGACAAGGAGTACTCTAAATCATGATTTATTTCAATATCGGTAAGTTGCCAGTTACAACCGCCATCTGACGATTGTTCATCGTCAAAATTGATTACAAAGGGTACAATGTTATTTAAAACAAAACCACCATTGTAATCGAATCCGGCCTCGGAATCAGCCTCTTCTCCGCTGTCTGTGCCTTAGACCGATGGTTTCGTATCGGATTCGTTACCATAAAGGAGAGAATCTGTGAAGTAATTATCATACCCTTTGAATGGTTGCTTATCCGCGACCACCGTCCTAACCCTTCCATCAGTGTCGACATATTTCAGACACTGATGTAAGGTGGAGGGAACTATAATATTACTATGAATCTAAGGCCGACCCAATAGTAAATTATAGGATGTCTCGGCATCTATCACGTAACACGTGACCTCCGTCTTCAAATCGCCCATTTGACACTTTATTCGGATCTTCCCCAAAGGTCTTGACCCGCTGGTGTTGAATCCGTAAATGACTGTGCCCATAGACGCCAACTTGCTGACTGGAATGCTAAGGCTATGCATTAGGCGAAGTGGCATAATACTCACAGCGGAACCCGGATCCACTTGGATTCGGTTGACTTCGCTAGAGCCAATGTACCCAACGAAGTACAGGGGCCGATCATGGTTTGAATTCTTCGTCTGCATGTCCTCTTTGGTGAAGGTGATGTAGGGAATGTTCTTAGCTGCCACATTGCACTGTTGAGCTAAAAGTTCCAGTTCCTCAGACACCGGTTTGATCCGAGTGAGGAATGCTTCCGAATCGGCCAAGGCCTCTTGCAAGGCTTCTCTAGTCTCCTTAGACAGCCGTAGCAACTCATATAGCATTATCCGCGCCGGAATATTAGCTAATTGAGCCATGATGTCGAAGACGAGCGGAGTTTTCGAACTCTCCGGTTTATCCTTTCCAATCGGACGACTGAAATGAGACTGCTTCGGATTTTGAACCTCCTCGGGCCTCTTTTCTTTTTGTTTATCTACCGGCTGTTGTCAAGCCTCTTCAACCGGTTTAGGAACCGTAATCACCCCCAGCTCTGTGAGAGTCTTGGCCGGTCCCCGTTTTGCCACTCCTTGCTCAGCTAATTGATCACCAGGAGATGGATACTTGAAGTGATACTCATTTCCACTCCGGGTCGTAAAGACTTCCTGTTCCTCGTCGGAAAGCGGAAAGGTAGGAGCTTCATCGCCGTCTTCTTCGAAGATTGCGGAAGTTGCATGACAAGCCTTTCCTTTGCCCTTTCTCTTCGAAGACATTGTCCACTGTTCATCTTCAATGAGATCTGGATGAACCCAGAGGATTTCGCCGTTTGGGGCTATGTGTGGCACAAGTCCCTTTTGGCGCTGTCCATGTGGGTCATCATTCACCGCCTTCATTCCGACTTTGGTAACGCGCTTTGGCTCGAACCAAGTTGTAGGCACCGATCCAAAACTGATTGACACCGTGTTTGCTCCCACATTCTTGGCCGGTTTCGGGGTTATGACCCCTACGTCGATTAACGCCTGGATCTTGTCCTTGAGGTGGTAGCATGACCTCGTAGGGTGATGGACCGCTCTGTGGTATGCGCAGTACTTCGGATCCGTCACTTTGCTAGCTCCCTCTTGATCCACGATCGTTGGCAGCTGAATTTTGTTGTTCTCCAACAAGTACTTGAAGATGCCAGGAACTTCATCATCCTTGAAGGAGTACACTTTAGGAAACTTTGGCTCTGAAGATTTTTGCTTCTGAGACCGTTGCTGCCAATGCGGCTGGGATTGTTACGGCGCTCGTTGCTGCTGCTGTTGCTGTTGCTGAGGTTGCAATTGAAACATTTGGTTAGCATCAACGGCATTAGCATGAGCTTTACCTTTTCCTTTCGGATTGAAGTTCTGTTTCGGAGGATTTGTTGCCGGTTGGCCTCTCTCCGCCTTCTTTCTCCTGAGGAATCGCTCAGCTTGCTCCCCTCAGACTTTCAGATCCTTCCATGTCTTGGATGGTGCTGTGCTCATTGCCTCCAACACGTCCAGCGAAAGGTTGTTATGGCAGGTCTGGAGGATGAATTCCTTAGTGATCGGGTCCCGGCAGTTCATCGCTTTGTTCCGGAACCTTTTGACGAAGGTGCCGACTAACTCCCCATCCTTCTGCTTCTCATCGAGCAACGATCTGATAGAGATATCGGTGTTGTCGTCGAAGAAATTTGTGAGGAACTTAGTCTCCATGTCATCCCAGCTATTTATGCTTCCTGGCTTGAGGCGACGATACCAATCGAAGGCGGCTCCGCGAAGAGTGCCCACGATCAGAGGCTCATTACCAGAGATGACTCCCAAGTGCGATTTGAAGTAAATAAAATGCTGAGTAGGTGAACCCATCCCATTAAACGGCGTGAAGTTAATTAGACTGAACTTCGCCGGATATGGGATCGATTCCCACTCTCTTGGGTATGGACAAGGAATGCCCGTCTTTTTCATCTCTTGAGCAGAAATCAATGTGTTGATTTTGCTCTCGAGGTTTTTAATTTTCAGACTTTCACCCGAGTTTTCATCAGTACGATTCGGAGGTGGAAGCGTGGTGTTGTGACTAGCATCCTCATTACCACCCCTGCATTAATGGGAGGATCATTGGCATTGCGGGTTTCATCCGCATTCGCATTCTCTACTTCCTGAACAACTGGATTACGGCGGCTTGGCTCACCTTGCTGGTTCGTCAGTGCCTGGATATGTTGCTCATGCATTTCTCTCATGCTCTGCATGGCCATCTGCATTTCGAACCTAAAGTTTTCCTGTTGTTTGGCCATGGCCTCTTCGAGCATCTTGGCCACTTGCTCCGTGCTTATCATGAATGACTCGCGGGGTTGTCCTTCACTGGACACGGTATTGTCAGATGCAATTGCTGAGCCGGCATTTGATTCTTCATCTCCCGAAGGTACTCTTGTCCGAACCCTACCATACATTGCACGAATGATGGCTCCGGATTGAAGACGAGTTACACGTTGGGGCACCTCTGGAATCGCCTCGGGGTTGTCCTGAGCCGATGTTCCCTTGCTGGTCATATTGGTGGTGACCCTCGGATGTTCATCGTCTTCGACCACCGTTCTTCTTCTTCGGAAACGCCGAGTCCTTGGCTTTGGCGTTTCAATGCTGAGTCTTTCGAACACAGAAACTCGCTCGGGGACTGCCTTGACACACTTGCACTCAGACAGTACTACCCGATTGAGCTTTGAACAAGGACACTGAGTTTTGAGCCTTCGAGGGTTTCTCTTTCTGGATTTACTCGTACACCCAGCACGATAGTACAGCTCATCCGTTTGAAAGTTGGAGCAACCTATCGTGTGTTGGCACGATCTCCCAGGTATAACGTCATCGTCATCAGACGATAACGTTTCCTTCTGAGGATGAATTGCCTTCTTTGGGCTTTCCAGAGTCACGCGCCTCGAAACGCGCCTTTGTGGGCGTGAATCTTTAGCGGGCTCTTGCACTTCGATACGCAAAGTTGTGCGCTTGGGTGCCACGATTTTCTCCAAATGTTGAGGGTTGCGGCGACCCCCAGCATGTTGAATCGTTTGGGACTTCTTCATTGGCCCCAACCGTTCTTGGACTGGAGCTTTGCCTCGTTATTTGGGAAGTGGACCGAGGCGCTCCAAAACTAACTTCCTCTTCTGGGATGGTCCTGTGGGATCTCTCGGAACAGTTGCGAAAATCACCGGCGACTTGGGTTGATTCACCGGAGTTTGAGCTTTCGGAGGCTGCAGTTGTTGCTCCTTGGTCTGAACGCCGCTTCAGACTTCGGTTTCCAAACTCTACGAGTTGATGGCGGCTTCTTGACCACCTCCTTCTGTAGCTTCCGACGGGCTTCTTCAGCTCTGGCCCGTGCTTGCGCTGATAATGCGCGGCGTTTGCGGATACGCTCCTCCAGCGTCGAACGGTTCCGTTTGACGCGGACCCACTCCATCGTCGATGGCTTGGAGGAACCGCCCTTCATTTGTTGTTGAGGCTGTTTGCCTCGTTTGCTCTTCAGATCCGCGTTGTAGCGGACCCCGTCAACAGACTCCATGGCCTTTGCGAATTGCTTCGCAAGGCGTTGACGCTGCCTCTGGCGAGCTCTCTTAGAGAGAGTCAACACGCCTTCAACGGCGGATTTGACCTGCTTAGAGGCCGGTGGGACTTCACCCGACGCAACTTCGGCGTCGGTCGGGGTGAGGTTGTCGTTGGTGGCTTCAACTTCTTCGCACCAACGGACTTTTCTCCTGGAGGAGAACTTCTGGGATTTCTTAGACTTACGGGGGGAGGTTGATCCAGAGGAGGACACGTACTCCTCGTACTTCTGCTGGTCGAACTCATACTCGACCTCCTCCACGACCGGGATCGAGATCCGCGGCTGCGACGCTCCGATCTCGGCAGCGAGATCGGTGGCTCCCACTGTGGTCGCCAGATTGTTCGTGGGAAAAATTGTTTTCTTCATTGATGATTCCATTGCACTCTTAAATAACAACTTTTTGTGTTACAAAAAGATCCGGTCTTTTTATAAGATCCGGTTACAATGAAAATCAAACAAAAAATGAAAATTACAACTTTCCTTATTTGTCGAACAAATCGCGAGCTCCTGTTATCCGGTCACTCGCTTTGTGGGTTGTTTACCTACGCCGATGGTTGATCCGTTGACCACCGCACGATCTAGATCTGAACAGATCTACATAATATTGTGGGTATTATCTCACCAAGGAAATAATAGCCGGAGGGATTATTTCACCAAGGAAACAATCGCTCGAATCTCGGGATCAAAGACCAAGCTTTGATCCGGAGTATAGCAACGTAGATCTGAAGATTTGATTCCCTCGAACTCCTGCCTTTTGTGATGCGGGTGCTCGTCAAGAACCAGATCCAAACGTCCAAGTCTTCAAGCCTTCAAAAAACTCGAGCACAAGTTCTCAATCCGGCAGAGTTTCGGCTCTCGAAAAGTTCTTCCAAAAGTCCTCTCAAATGATGAATCACCCTGCCTATTTATAGGCAACCAGATTTGTGCATTTGGCACAGATCTGGGCGGCCACCTCAGGGTGGCTTGGCTACCGAGCCACCTCAGTGTGGCTTGGCTTTGGCCGAGCCACCTTGAGGTGGCTCGGTTTTTGCCGAGCCCCCTTTGGGGTGTTTTCTGTCGTTTCCCGTCTTCCGGTTCTGTATCGGATTTATCCGGATCTTGATTTGATAGTCAGGATCTTTATTTGGCAGTAAATCCGCCTTGGTGTTTGAGTTCGAATCCGTTTTACGGTTGAACGACTCGTTGACTTCCCGAACCGTTGGATTGGTTCCGCACGCGAATGCATTCCGTTGCTCGCGTGCAATTCGTTGACCACGTCACCTCGTCACTCGATGGTCCGTTGATTCGTCGAATCCCCGTGTCGAGCTATGCTAAGGGACTTATAGGCAATTTTATACGCCTACACCTATCTGCAAAATTCTTTTTTTAAACAGTTTGTTTTTAGTATTAAAAACATTTTACAAAGTTTCATAATTTTTAGAGGTCAAATAAATATTTTCCAAATATTTTAAGTTGAGTCAAAACTGTTTATCTGAGATATATCAGAATGCGGTCGACTGGACCGGTCGACCGCACCTATGACCTTTTGCCAGTTTTCTCCAGAGAGTTTGTCGGTCGACCGGTGCGGTCGATCGAAATCTCGATTTTTCTATCGGTCGACCGCACCGGTCGACCGATAAAGTCTCTGTTTGTTTTCTGTGTTTTCAAAGCTGCTCGCAGTCGACCGGATTTTTCGTCGGTCGACCGAATTCTTTCTTCGGTCGACCGAACGTTCTGGCGGTCGATCGAAAGTTTATACGGTCAACCGAGACTTTTTTCAAACGGTCGTTTGCCTTGTTTACTGTGCTATCACTTAATCGTGTTTGACACAGTCTGAGGCACAGTCTGTGTAGGAGATTATTTTCTTAATTGGGAAGATTGGGTTGTGATTTTAAAATGATTAATCTCTCCTATTTATACCCAGACTTCTTCTTCCCAGTTGCCCTAACTTTTGCAAAACCAGAGAGACGCTGCTCTTCCTGAGAAAAATTTTCAAAACCTGTTTCTCTGTGTTTTGTATGTGTTCACTTCCCAGCTTTAGTATTCTTTCTCTTTGCCATAGGGACTTGTAAACATAGAGTCTTGCACTATTTCTACTGCTCTGTGAGTGTGATCTTGTGTAGATCAACTGTGAGGGAGTGTGATCTGTTGAGATCAACTGTGTAGTGTGAGATCGTGAGGGGATTGCTGTGTAGACGAAGTTCCGGCTTCCAAACCGGGTATGTAGTGGATTTCTCCTCGAGAGTGGGGAGCGGGGACGTAGGTCAGCGGACCGAACCTCGTTAACACATCGCGCGTCAAAGGATAACGATTCGTAACCCTCTCTCATTTACTTTGATTGCATTAGAATATTGTGGTTTGCTTGTCTTTGTTTTTATTGCATAATTAGAGCCTCTTGACCCTAATCACCCCCCCTCTAGGGTCCAACACTATGCACCCGGGCATACACCTGTTTTTCTCTGGTGTACGTCAGATTTAGGAGTTGAACAGCCTCAGTTCGGGATAGTACAGGAACCAGAGGATTTGCAGCAGTGAGATCTTCCAGGTGGATCAGAAGAACAATCTGAAGCTTAGACTTTTCTTTCTGTAGTAGTTGATGAGCGCTAGATCTTTTCTACAGAACCTTACTTTAGTCTGGTGTTGGATTTAGTTGTTTTAACAGTACTTTCCTTTTATTTCTGTTGGAGTATGTATTTTATATTTTAGTTGGACCGTTTTGTAATAAGGACGTGTTTGACCCATATTTTTATGTCTGGGATGATTTACCATTGATGATATGTCTATTTCTTATTCTGGATTGTCATTATATTCTTGCTATGTGTGATCGGGGACCTGTGACTTCGTATATTATATTTTTGACGCTTAGCATATTGGATTGAGAATAAAAAAAGAAAAGCAAAAAAAAAGAAAAAAAATGATAGTGTATAATTCTTCTCAATCTAATACGTCGCGGGCTTGTTCGCGTCCTGATTCCCGGGTATTTTGGGAAGCGGGGCGTGACAGGTTTTAGTGGTGACCCATGCAGGTCACAGTCCTGAGTTTTCACTAGTAAGAATATGATAGATAACTTAGACGCATATCATATTTCATCCGTAAGACTAGGTTTAAGCCCTTATACTATTATTTTAATAAACTATGTTTTAGTTACTTACTCGATTTTGACTTTGATCTTGACCTTAATTTTCCTCTTGATTCTCGCCTTCTTTAGAACCATGGTGACGACTTGTGGCAATGGTAACTCGTCCGGTAGCAGTGACCCGTCGCTGGAGGTGGACCCGAACCAACTTCTAGCGATGATTCATGGATTAGTTGTAAATCAGTAGTTCCTGGCTGGGCAGCTACAGCGGGAGCCTCAGCCTCCCCCTCGCGTGAAGCATGGAGTTAGAGAGTTTCGATATATGCGGCCTCCTTCCTTTTCTGGTGCCGAGGGACCTTTAGCGGCAGAGGAGTTTCTCAAGGTCACTGAGACTATTCTCACGATGACCCGCATCCCCCATGCTGAATGGGTGGACCTCATGGATATTCAGCTCACCGACACCGCTCGGATTTAGTGGGCAGCTGAGAAGACTCATCTGGAGAGGCCCATCTTGTGGGAGACGTTCACCGAGCGCTTCAATAGGAAATATTTTCCTCAATCAGCTCAGGATGAACTGCTACGTAGATTTGTTGAGCTTAAGCAAGGAGGGCGAACAATTGATGAGTACGAGGCCGAGTTTTCTTCTTTGAGCCAATATGCTCCCCACTTGGTTGTAGACCCTATGATTAGGAGGCATCAGTTTCAGAAGGGTCTGGACAAGTACATTAGGATGTCTTTGGCAGGTAGAGCTTTGGTGACCCATGATGCGGTGCTAGATGCAGCTCGCGAGATTGAGAGCGTACATAAGGAATCTGAAGACCCACATGTGATTCGGAGCAGGGCACCAGTAGTTCCAGATAGGAATGTCGAGCGTCCTCCTCAGAGGCAGCAACAGAACCCGCAGAGGCAGCAGCATTTTTAGCGTCAGCCATTTCATCAGGCTCATCCTTATCAGCGACCTGGAGTGCGGTCTCATAGCCAATCCCCAGTGATGTGTTCTTATTGTGGCTATCTCGAGCATACATAGCAGGAATGCCGCCAGCGTCTTCGTTTGTGCTACACCTGTGGGTCCCCCGACCATCTCAGTCCGAACTGTCCGCAGAAGCAACAGGTCTATTGCTACCTCCTCCAGTTTGGGTAGCTCTTCCAGCTCCACTTTAACGTTCCCCAGCAGCCCCAGCTCAGCAAGGATCCTATCCCCGAGTAGGGCCTCTTCCCCCGCAGAGACAAGTATTTCAGCAGGTGCTAGGGTAACAACCATTATGACAGACATTCATGATGACGGCCGCAGAAGCTGAGGCGAATGACCAAGTTATCACTGGTAAGAACTGTTCACTCTTAGTTCTACTTGCATATGAAAATTTTCTTTATTTAGCATTACCTGATGATATCATAATAGGACTTGTTTATGAGTGCTAAGTTTAGTTGCATTTACCTCCTCATGTAATAGGCAAGGCTCTTGTTTCTTCTGTTCCTACTTCAGCACTTTTTACTCTGGAGCTTACCACTATTTTTGTCTCCTCTGCTTATGGACATTGTTCTATATCTATCCTTGGGTTCCTATTTTAATTCCGAGGACGAAATTTGTTTTAAGGGGGGTAGGATATAACAACCATAATTTTTTGATACGTATTTAAATAATTTTTCTAGTATTTAAAATATTATATTATATTTTATTAATATTTTTAATATTATATTTTATTAATATTTAAAATATTATATTATATTTCATTTGGTGGCTAATATTATTAATGACCTTGTTATTAATAATGTAAACCTGAGCTTAGTACATTAGTACATATGTATATATACAAATATTTAGCTGTTAATTATTTATTAATATTATTATATGTATAATTATTATTATTTTTAAATATTATGAAAAAATAAATAAATAAATAAATATTTCCATAATCTTCTTTCCCCTTAATTTTCTCTCATTTGAATTCCTACCATAATTTTCCCTAATCAATTTTCCAATCAACCCCAAATCACTCCCCATGATTTTCTTCAGCCATAAATCATTCTTTTTATTTTTCTCTCATTCTCAAAATTTTAAAATTCAAAAAACATATCAAATATACTCTCCCCAAAATCATGTTGATACTTACCTTATCTCTCCCGTACTCAATCTTTTTCTTTCTCCACATATTTTGTCAAACTTCCCCGTACTCAAATCTTTTTCTCTCTCCAAATTTCTCTTTAAAATCACAGCAACATATATCTATCTCTTCCGTACTTCCCTATCAAAAATATACATATAATATTTAACCTACAACCATCATCCCCTCCTCTCTTTTTTCGTGCTACCCAGCCACCAAAGAAACTCATCTCTCTCTTCTCTCTCCCTCAACCGAACCCACTTCACCACCTCCTCTTGATCCGCCGCCGCACCGCCCTCTTCACCGAGTCGCCGCCCAAAGCTCCGCCCTCTCTCCCTGCTCGCCGCCTGCATGCCTCTACCCCCTCGTTTCGACCAACCTCCATGCCGTTGAGCCGTTCGCTTTCCTCATCGCCGCGTCCGACGAACCGCCGCCCACGCCTCCCCTCCAACTGTCACCGCCCGAACCGTAGCCGCCGCCTTGGCCTTCGACCAGCCCTCAACGTCGACAACCGCCACCTTGCCGCTGTCCTCCTCACCCGTTGCCACAGTCCTCAGCGCCTGACCCCACTCCGTCAAGCTCCAGAGCCGCCGCCCCTCCCTCATCGTCGAACTCCGCTGCCGTGCAACCACCCCGACCCCCGCCTCCTTCAACCTCGGTCAGACCCGACGCCCAGCCACTCGCAGTGCCGCTCCTCGACTCCGGCGAACTCCCTGACCACCAGTAGCGAGCAACCCATCGCTGTCAAGCTCACCACCAACCAACGCCTCCATCGCACACCTCATGTTCGACGATATGCCAACATAGGTCCACCTGCAGAACCCCTATCCAGACCCGCTTAGCCTCGCAATGTCGCTGCCTTAAGGCAAGATCCCCAACCTTCGTTGTTATTTATTTTAATTTTTAGATTATCAAAATTATTATGTGCAAGATCCCGCTTCGATTGATTTATCATTTCATTATTTATATCTGTATTTATTAATTGCATATATTAGACTGTTATTATGTGGTTCGGTTGATGAGTAATATTAGTAGTAATAATGAGATAATTACTGAGTGGTTATATTCGTAAAGAGGGGGTATGATATGTATTCTGAGCCGTATGTGATGAAAGGATATTTTGACGATTATATTATAATTAATTATGAGACATTTTGAAAGAAAGAATTTTTTGTAAAGACTATTTTGAAATATTATAGTAATAAATAAATTAAAGAGTTTAGTTCGGCAATGGATTCATTTTTAGGGAAATTATAATGATTTAAAAGAATTTAATTCAACAGCGAAATCTTTTTAGATAATTATATTAATTTAAAAGAATTTATTTTAAAAAAATTTATTTTAGATTAATTATAATGAGAAAAGAAATTATTTTGAATATTAAAAAGAATATTTAAAAATATTTTTAGAATTATTTAAAAGGAGTTTATTTTGGAAAATGAATTTATGAATTATCTATTCATATATTTGTCGTACGTATGGAATTCCATTTTATTGGTCATTTATTAGAATTTTAGATCTGTTATGAATTTCATGCATAGATTAAACTGTAATATGTTATTACATGCGTGGGATTTGTTGATGAATGATTGTATGGAACTTATTGTTTTATCACCTAGTTGTTATCCAATAAGAGAGACTGTACATGAAGACGACTCTTGTTAAAAGTATGATTTATAAGCGTGCTTTCAAAGCATGGCTGTACCCTTGATATCGATATCCCGGTATGAGGTTTCCTTGACTATTACTATTATAGCATCGACTAGACGATGCACTCTTGATCGGACGTGTTATGGGTCACGGTTATTTTCATAGTTTTTGCAGAAGTCGTTCCACGGTAACTCCGTAGCTAGTGCACAATATTTCATGTACATTTACTTAATTAAACTGACGAATATGGGGATATAAAGGGGAATTGGACAAAGAATATAACATTTATATAAACAGGCATATGCGCTTTCTTGATATTGTGAGTTATATATATACTTGGGCCGGAGAGCCAAATTTGACTTGAGGGCGGCCCCCGGACGACTTTACGGGGACCCGATTATATATATGAAAATATTCTTCCCCAATTCAAATATAATGTAAAGCAAGAATAATATGCTTGCGTGTTTTATGGTGGACTTTGTTGGTTTTATGAGATGTAGACTAGTTGTATTTCTGTTCATACATAGATCGGGATTAATAATTAATTATCTACAATTTGAGACATAAGGTATATACATGAGGATTTCCTTGTTTGGATTATTTCGCTCGACGTACTACGTCCCAAGTTATAGGTATTTAAGTATTAATTCCATCTAGTTGTGTGATTTGGATACTTGGATGATTACCCTCTTGACTAGCTGCGTGATCTTGTCACTTGGATGGTTTTCTTAGATTCTTCTGATGATTTTATTACAGTGATAGATTGCATTTAGATTATTTGTAATTTTATTTGCAAGTTATTATTATTATTATCACTGTTTTTGCTTTGGTCGTTCGACCGTTCCTATTTCTCCCTTGTGGGATCTTGCCGTGTGCTATGCACCCTGACGTACACCTGTTTTTCTCTGGTGTATGTCAGATTTAGAAGATGAACAGCCTCAGTTCAGGATAGTACAGAAACCAGAGGATTTGCAGCAGTGAGATCTTCCAGGTAGATCAGAAGAACAATCTGAAGCTTAGACTTTTCTTTCTGTAGTAGTTGATGAGCGCTAGATCTTTTCTACAGAACCTTACTTTAGTCTGGTGTTGGATTTAGTTGTTTTAATAGTACTTTTCTTTTATTTCTGTTGGACTATGTATTTTATATTTTAGTTGGACCGTTTTGTAATAAGGGCATGTTTGACCCATATTTTTATGTCTGGGATGATTTACCATTGATGATATGTCTATTTCTTATTCTGGGTTGTCATTATATTCTTGCTATGTGTGATCGAGGACCTGTGACTTTGTATATTATGTTTTTAACGCTTAGCGTATTGGATTGAGAAGAAAAGAAAAGAAAAGCAAAAAAAATGATAGTGTATAATTCTTCTCAATCTAATACGTCGCGGGCTTGTTCGCGTCCTGATTCCCGGGTATTTTAGGAAGCGGGGCGTGACAGTAACGGTGCCGCATAAGTCGAAAAGTGTCGAATGAACTTGCGCAAATACTGGCAAGCCCCCATGAAGCTTCTCACCTCAGTCACTATCTTTGGCGTCAGCCACTTCGTGATCACTGCCACCTTACCCGAATCTATCCTCATTTGGCCCTTCCCCACGATAAAGCCGAGATACACCAACTCGTCCTTCCCAAACTCGCACTTCTTCCCGTTAAGCTTCAACTGTCCGTCCTGCAACACTCTAAACACTTTCTCCACATGAACAAGATACTCCTCCTAGGTCCTGCTGTACACCAAAATATCATCATGGTACATAATCACAAAATCCTCTATGAAAGATCGCAACAAATCATTCATGAGCCTCATAAAAGTCGCTGGAGCATTGCATAACCCAAACGACATCACCAACCACTCAAACAGTCCCTGTTTGGTCTTGAACGCCGTCTTCCAAGTGTCTTCCTCCCGAATCCTTACCTGATGATAGCCAGACTTCAGATCTAACTTCATGAAGAACCTCGTTCCCTCTAACTAGTCCATAAGATCATCGATCCGTGGTAGTGGGTAATGATTCTTGATCGTTATCTTGTTGAGCGCCTGGTAATCCACGCACATGCGCCAGCCTCCATCCTTTTTAGGCACCAATAACACCGGCGACCCGCAAGGTGAACAACTCGGCACTATCACTCCCTTCTCCAAGAGCTCCTGAACTTGTTTTTTGATCTCTTCAGACTCCTGTACTGATGTGCGGTATAGGCCTATGTTTGGCAAGGAACTCTCGCCATTCAACATAATCTCATGCTCTACAACTCACCGTAGTGGTAGTCCCGTGATTTTTAAAAACAAGTCTGCATACTTGGCCTTCTAACTGTCAAGATCTCCCTCCTGAAGCTTGCTCAAGGTGGACAAGCATATCCTACTCAGGTGCTCTTCATAAGGCCGAATGAATAATAAAACGAACTTCTTGCCCGCATTCACCAACCTCTTAGCCCGAGTCACCGTCACCAAACTCGTCTCCTAAGGAAGAGATGCCAAACGTAAAATAAATTGCGCGCCATCTTTAGTGAATATATACTTTTGGGCCCACCGATCATATACCGCATGTCTATCCCACAAGTAAGGATTGCCCAAAATAACTTGGTAAACATCTAACGGAACCACGTCGCATGTGACCTCATCAATATACGACTCATGGAGTGCAAATTGGAACGTACACTGGTTCACCACACTCAATCCCGCTTCCTTCTGAATCCACCCTAATGGATAGGACTTCGGATTCCTCACCGTCTTCAATCCCAGCTTCTGTACCAACACTTTAGATATCAGGTTCTTCTGACTCCCTGTATCTACAATGGAATCCACCAAGCTAGTCTTGACCTGCAACTTCAGAACAAAGAGCTGCTCCCTCGGGTCGTCGTCTTCTTTAGTGGCCTGTTTTCCCGCCATAAGGTTGAGGCTGCTGTAGGGATCTGTCATCCCGGGAACCTCTTTTGGACCCTATGCTATCACGTACGCCTTTTTCTCCTCCTTCTTCTTCAACCCTTTCGGCTTCAGATGATGGTACTTATCCCAGCAACAATCAGCTACGTGCCCTGTCTGCTTGCAGTGATTGCATGTCAATCATGTCTTCCCCGAATCACGCTTCTTCTTCTCTTCCTTATGTTGAGAGCTACTAGACTTGCCCCCCGATTGTTTGGAATCACCCTTCGTTTTGTTGCCCTTCTTCTGTTTGCCCTCAACGGCAATTGCCTTTCACGTTCGTTTCTGCAATCGTCTCGACCGTGAACAGCTTCATCTCCTTACGAATGTAATCATTCAGCCCCGCTATGTACTTCATGAAGATGGAGTACTCGTCCGTTGTGATGTTTAGAACCATCGCCTACTACTGGAACTCCGTCATGTACTCTTGAACGGTCTGATTGAACCTTTGGCGCAAGCCGTACCACTTGTACCAACGCTACTCAAGGAACCCCACCGGATAGAACTGCTTCCTAAATAGCTCCTTGAATTTGTTCCACGACGCTGCCTTCTTCTCTTGTTTGCAATAGGATTTCCACCACGTCAACGCGTGCCCTGAAAGCTTTAATATCGCGAACATGATCTTCTCCTTAGATGAATATCTGTAGAGGGTGAAGTACATCTCCATCCGCTCAATCCAATCATTGAGCTTCTCCACATTGACACTCCCATCATAGACAGGAATCTCCACTTTGAAATCTATCTTCAAATTTTGGTAATTATTTTTACCCTCTTGATGTCCAGCAGTCCTAACAATCTTAGTTCCCCCATCTGAATCAGATTTCTCGTTCTCTTCATCAGACTCGACGAGTTTCTTCTTACCCTTCGAAGAAGATTCCTTCATTTTGTCCCCTTTGTTAATGAGACCTACGAGCTGACTGAGCGTCGAACCGATCGTCTCGATCTACTTCTCCATGGCAACAAGTCTTGTTAAGTTATCTGCTTCAGACATCTTCTCCTTCCTTAAATATTGGGCTCCTTCCAATGAAGTAAGGATCTCGCTAAGCTCCTTGTACTACGATCGAGTCAGGACCATACACAGGATGCCCCCTTCGTAGGATCTGATCGTTCTGATACCAACTTGATACGAGTTGCCGTACGATCACCATTGATCGTGGAATTATCAAAGGTGGGTTGAGGAGAAAATAATAAGAATACAATAATAACTCAGATTTGGGCGAAGGAAAATACCTTCTCTAGATTATGAGTATGCAATTTACAATCTCACAATCTCACTCTAGAATTGAAGAACAAGCTCTCCAAATCTCAATTACAAGTTAATCTCTCTTGATTCAACTCTCTCTGGTTGTTTTAAACCCTAAAACAATCCTTTATATAGGTGTACAAATGAGGGTGGTAAAGTGGTAAATAACCAAGCCTAACCCAAACAGGAAAACACGTAAACAGAGTCCTTAGCGAATCTGGAAAACTCCGATGAGTCGACTCATGAATAGTTATGAGTCGACTCATGACCTTATATGAGTCGACTCATAACTAATGAGTAGACTGGTCAGAAACTTGTTCTAACAGGACTTGATTTCTTGAGTCGACTCAAAACTGTATATGAGTCGACTCATGACTGATGAGTCGACTCATAAGGTGATGAGTCGACCGAACATAAACTTTTGGCAAAACGGCTGAGTTTTGTGAGTCGACTCATGACAGGCATGAGTCGACTCAACCTGATGAGTCGACTCATGTACATGTATGAGTCGACTCACAGGCTAAAATCTGGGTTCTTCGAATCTTTGATTCTCTGCCTCGTTCCTCGCTCCAACCTGCATTCCCTTATACTGTTTGACACCTCTATTCTCATGTTATCATGAGAATCGTCTATCATCAAGCTCCCATGAGGATCGCTAAGTTACAAAGAGAAGATACACCCGTATCAAGAGATCTACAACTTTTATCTTTTAAGATTTTTTAGATTCTATGAGAATCATGGTTGAAATCTCAGTTCTTGTCTTATAGTTTCCAAGATAGTTGTATGTGTCTCGGAAACTACGTGTTGTATTTTGTCTTTGATTTACTCATCTGATCTCAAAATGAGGTGATCCAAGATGAATTAGAAATATAACGAAGAGATCTATAACTTTTGTATTTTGAGATTCTTCATATTTGAATCACATCATGGCTGAAATATCAGTTCTTGTCATGTAGTTTCCGAGACAGTTGCATGTGTCTCGGAAACTATGTGTTGTATTTTGTCTCTAACTCCAGAGGCGTGGCTGACAATTTGGGGGCCCTGTTCTAAATTTCAATCGGGGCCTCTTAATCAATCTTCAGAAAAAATTAATAATTGTTTTATACGTAGTACTAACCATGGAAAGAATTTTTATATCTAGAATTAAGAAAAACATTAAGACATAACAATGGTTCTATGCAAAACATATTACGTGCAAAATATTAATAGTAAAAAAAAGATACACAAAATCAACATCTTACTAATAATCTTAACATGTCCGACATCAAAAACTTCACTGGAAAACTTTTCTCCTTGCATTTTTTGTTGCAAAGTCATCAATCAAATCTTCATAATCAATCTTGTCTAAGAATCCACTTTCAACTGAGAGCAAAGCCAGTCCGTTTAGCCTCTCCTGCGACATGGTTGATCTCAAGTATGATTTTAATATCTTTAACTTTGAGAAACTCCTTTCTGTTGATGCAACCGTGACAGGTATAGTCAACAAGATTCTATATGCCATACTAGCGGCTGGGAAACAATTCATCCTCTTCAAGAAATTCAATACGTTAATGGCTTTCATATTTTCTGATGACAACATATTTTGTAAGATTAGCAACTCGGCGAATAATTCATCTCCATCAACATCAGAACAACTTCCTTTCTTAAGAATGTTTGCAAGATTAGCACAACAAGCTTTTAAATCATCATTATGATATGCACATAACTTTTCCGGTCTAAATAAAAACCCAAAAATATTCTCGTATGTCTGATACTGTTCAAATCTTCTCTCTAATGAACCAATAATTTGATCAACCAGTAACAGAAAATAATAAACTCTGAAATTTTCCTCACCCGACTGCTGAGTTAACCCTGATGACTGAGCTCCAACCTCATCAAAATGTCTTTTTCTAAAGATTTGCCGCTTCTCAGGAAATACTGGATCAACTCCCAAATCAGCAGCAAGTGTTTTGACAGTAATCATGGTCTCTGCAAACCCAGTTTCTCTATACTTTCTGAAAGAAACAATCAGGCCATTTACTAATTCTATAGCAACATCAATTGGAATGTCTTTCTCTTGCAAACGCTTACTAACCTTGTTAACAGTGACCAATATCTTATACCAAATAGTCATGCCTAATAAAAACACAAAATCCCCAAGCTCGTACTTTGCTAAAGATTTAGCTTCACTTCTTATTTTTGTGTCTTTGTCATTTTCTACTAATTCAAGTAAAGCTTGTCTGATCTGTAGAGGTTGTGATTAAATTGCCTTAACACTTTCAACACGACTTTCCCAACGTGTGGTCAATAATGGCTTGAGAGTAACTCCTATAACATTATCCATCAAAATCTTCCAACGTTTTGTAGAATTTGCGAACAAGGAATAAATTCGTTGTACTACTCCAAAGAAATCCTGAGCTTTGACGTTACAGTTTGCTATATCACAAAGGGTTAAGTTAAGGCTATGACAAGCACATGGAGTGTAAAATGCTCTTGGATTAATATCCAGAAGTCTACTTTGTACACCTTACGTATGCCCTTTCATATTCGATCCATTATCATATCCCTGTCCTCGAACATTATCAATATCAGGACCAAGACCTGTTAAAGCCATCTGTAACTCCTCAAAAAGTCCAAGGCCACTTGTGTCATCCACATTCAAAAATTGTATGAAATACTCATCCACTTTAACTGGACTAGCAGCGACATCCACACATCTCAAAACCAGAGTCATCTGTTCTTGGTGACTAATATCAGGAGTACAATCAAGTATAACAGAAAAGTATTTACTTTCTCTAACCCAAGATATGATTGCACCTCGGATTTTAGAAGATATCATGAGTATCAACTCATTTTGAATAACATTACTTAGATAATGATAACGGATCTGCTTATTTTGAATGCGACGAAGATGTTCCTCCATCACTTTATCATGCTTTGCCACCATCTGAACTAATCCCAAAAAATTTCCATTGTTTTCTTTATCAATCCTCTGATTTTTGCCTCGAAAAGCCAAATTGTATTTAGCAAGATATTTCACAATTGAAATCAATCTTCGTAACAGTTTTCTCCAATGCTCCTTCTCTTTCATGATATGATCTTGAAAAGATTTGTCAATTGTCTGACCCTTTTCCAATCTAAGCTGCAACTCAATCCAAGCAGCCATGTTATGAATATGCGCCTTACTAACTTCATGTTCATTAAGCCGCACACCCACATGTGACCAATCATTATATCCTTCATTTGCTAGCTGAGTTATCATAGGCTTTTTCTTAAACAACTTACAACAAAAACAAAATGCTTTATCAATCTCCTTACAGTATACAAGCCATATCCTATCAGATATCTCTCCATTATGTATGTGTCGAGTGTATAATCCTGAAGTAAAGCGTTTATTCAATCTATCTTTAGGACCTTTTTTTATCGATAAGTCTCTTACAGTACCTTTTACAGCTAACAGATCTCTCCATTTATCATCCAGACTATCCCAAACTCTAGGATCATAAAGGTTCGTTGGAACTTGCTCACTTGGTTCCTCAACTAAGTCGTTTAGAACTGCATCCAAATTCTCATTAAGCCCTTCTTCATCAGATTCGGTGTCACCATCCTCATTGTGATTCATACCATCAACATCTGCATTGCCATCATTCTCATTAGGACTTAGATCATCACTGTGATTTTCATCAAGTCCCTCATCTTCAATCAATTCCTCATTATCATTATCATCATCTTCATCAACTAAATCGTCAGTTGAAATAGTTGGACATTCTCTGACAAAGAACCTGTCAAGAGCACCTCGTTGTGATCGAGTCAATTGTTCCTCCTCCTTTTTTTTGTTTCCTCTTCAAGCTTCCAGATTTGTACTTTCTAGGTGGCATTACTTCCAATCTTGAACAAAAAAATAATAAAATAGGAAACAATCAACAAAACAACCAAATTTAAAAAATCAATTTGATAAATGTTAACCATAATCAAATTCAACAAAACAACCAAATTGAAATTAGGGATATATACTCTAGAAGACTCTAGAAGCATTCCACAAACATAGAATTATAACAATTTGATAAATGCTTTAGAATCTTTTGATTCACAAAACCTTTGTACTTGTACAAACTTAAAATTCTAGCTGCAGAATCTCATATGTCATACATAGAATTATAGCTGCAGGCTCTCATAACATGGGTTTTCCTTATATCGGTCCCTTAATCTTCTTTTTTTAAAATAAGCCTCTCAAAAGACTTAACTTTTTTTTAAGTTTCTCCAATCCTTTAAGTTATATCAAATAGTCCCGCTGGTATTTATCCACATAATACAAGTAAACTTCATCCAACAACTTCATGTAACTCATTTTTATTTCTGCAAAATTTAAGATTTCAATATCTAATGCCTCTAAATCTGTTACCAATATATTAAATCCAGTCTGAAATAAAAGCTAACATATCTCCAAAATAAAAATAACAATAAGTACTAACTCACCAGTTCTGCCAGCAGTTTGTTCACTTTGTGCGTCAAGATAAGACTGTCAAAATAACAGAAACTTCATTAGTCCAGATTTAAAAAAAGTAAAAAGAAATTTTATTTTAAATCCACTCTTCTAAGCTCATTTAATTTTTAAATCTATGCACTTCCAAAATCATTTCACACACTCAAATCACCAAGTTGATTCATTTAAAGTCCAAATATTTTTCCATTCAGTTGTGATTAAAGTGTGCAAATTTCTGTAACTAGATCTAAACAGATATGAAAATGAATCACAAACAGGCTCAAAACATCCATTAACCTAAAAAACTACAACAAATCTAAAAATACTCATCAAACTAAACAATTACAACTAAAACCCAGACAGACCCATTTCATTTTCGACAAAATCAAACAAAACCCAGATAGGAAAATTAGCCAGAAATCGTCCAAGATCAGAGGCGCCTTTAAAAACTATAAATTACACAAGCAAACAGCACCCAAAGGTGATCAATTCTAGCCTTTGGTTTCGTAAATGTTCAACGCATGGTCAATCTCAATCATCCCTAAAACAACCTCAAAATCGAATCAAGAGGAGACCCAAAACATCGAACCCAATAATCTAAAACTTTAGGGTTTTGACGGATGGATCATAGAATCAAACACAAAAGACTTTGAGACAAGCAAAAGAGGTAGGGACGTGGGGTTTACCTGAATTAAGAGCCAAGAGGGGAATGGATGTGCTTCAGTGCAGTGCTTGAAGAGGAAGAAGAAAGGAAAAAGCCTAAATTTCACCGTCGCCCTAGTTTTTGTCCGCTAGCATAAGCCTTTTTAATTTGGGCAATTTTCAAATTGGGACCAGGTTATACTGCGCGATTTGGAATTGGGGGCCCCCCAGGTGTAGGGCCCTGTTCTATGGAACCGGATGTTCCGGTTCAAAGGCGCCTCTGTCTAACTCACTCGTCTGATCTCAGAATAAGGTGATCCAAGATGTGTTGGAAAGATGACGAAGAGATATATAATGTTTGTATTTTGAGATTCTTTAGATTTGAAACGTATCATGGCTGAAATATCGGTTCTTGTCATATAGTTTCCGAGATAGTTGCATGTGTCTTGGAAACTATGTCTTGTATTTTGTCTCTAACTCCTACGTCCGATCTCGGAATGAGATGATCCAAGATACATTAGAAAGCTTGCAAAGATCTTTACAACCTCCTATAGGTAAGACACTCATGGAGTGGGCAAGACACAGATGGTACTTTACCCTTTTGTGGGCGAAGCACAACTCCCGGTTGAGTTGTTCCTTTATCGTTTAGCGTGTTTCACAGACTCGTACGCTTTGCCGACTTACTTCATGTGCTTTTTAGCTTCTCTATAGTATCAAATGATCTCCTTTGACTCAAATAATCCTTCTTAACTTGGATAATAACATTCATCGTCTTTTCTTCATCTTGAGCTGCATGCGAGATTCTATCGGTAATTTTTTATGCCTACAGATACCCCTCCAGAGTGTTTCAGCCTAATTCTTTTATAAAAGAGGCTGGAATACTTTAGATATGATACACCTGGCCATTAATTCGTTGACTTCTTCAACTTTCAGTCTATTTAGTTTTTTCGGATAGCTAAAATTTTTACGGTGTTGCGTTTATCGCTTGACTGTTGTCAAAATCTTGAATTGAAGCTGGCGTGTTGATTTTTGAATTAGCTCGTGTTGTTGGGTTGATGTTGAACTAATCACCTTTGTTAGGAGTTTGTATCTGAGTCACAATTGAACTCCCTAAATTAATTCCTTGAACTGACGTTTCATCCTGAGCCTTGTTTCGGGAGAATTATCAACATGTTAGCTGGAGTAAACTTTTGTTACAATGCGTTGACTAGCGTTGGGACATGGCAAGCCTAAGTGTAGAGACTGTAAGACTAATTGTTGATGTCGATTCATCTGCCTGTATGGAGTTTCTCTTGACATGGACCATTATACATTTGTCGATTTTTTACTTAATCACAGGGGGATTTTGATTGTGGGACCAGTCATTGGAGCTGATATGACCACAATCACTGGAGAGGTTTTTTTAATGTTGTCTTATGTGCGTGAGACAGTATACCCTACCTCGTGTGTCTGAGGTAGGTTCAATTGTCCCGCTTGAAGAAAGATGGCCTTCGGGCTAAATTTGTGTCTTCCTTGAGTTTGGCAGAGCTTAAACTTTATTATGATTGTTTATCCTACTCAGAATAAATACTTATAGGACTTTTATAAAATCCTCAGCCATCAACGGATTTGATAAGCCTTTACCAACTACCGTTTGAATCGGGTTAGTATGTAGATTGTTTAAGTCCGTTCTGCATTTAACGTTGTGCTAAGAGAATAAACTCTCTTAGACTTAGTGCTATGATGTTGAATACATAGGTTTGGTTATTTTTGCGGGAACGTACCACCCGGCAACGCGTGTTAGATGTAGACTTATCTCTAATAAGGGACTGAGATAACATCCCCCACGTATAAAACATGGATTTAAAAATATTGATGAGTTACGTCTTTTTGGTGAAAAGATAAACCCGACACTGGAGAGGAAGAATTTTATATTCTATCTCCTAGACTCTTTTTTGTAGGTAGAAATAAACCCAATAATGGGGAGGAAGAATTTTATATTCTACCTCCTGGTCTCTTTTTTATTGGTAGTGATAAACCCGATGATGGAGAGGAAGAATTTTGTATTCTATCTCCTGATCTCTTTTTTGTTGGTAGAGATGAACCCGATACTGGAGAGGAAGAATTTTATATTCTATCTCCTACTGTAAAAAAACTCAAAGTAGGATCTCGACTTCGAGAATCCGAAGGGTGAAACTAAGACTGGGATCTCCACTCTGAGAATCGAGAAGATTTAGATAACCCTAACTATTAAAAGGATTGATTAACCAATCTAAAAGTGGATTTCTTATTTATCGAGATGGAATTCCAACTTTGGTCCTAACTATTTAAAGGCTTGACCGAGTGGGGAATGTGTGGAAACCTTTCATTTATCAAGAGATGATTCTGATTTTGGTCCTAACTATTTAAAGGTTTGACCGAGTGGGAGTTTGAGACGATCCTAACTGTTAAAAGGTTTGATCGTTCAATTTGTGAAACTCTCGTTCATGGAAGGAATCGAGAGGGAATTTTGGTTTTAGTCCTAACTGTTTAAAGATTTGACCAAATAGGAGTTTGAGACGATCATAACTGTTAAAATGTTTGATCGTTTAATTTGTGGACCTCTCGTTCATGGATGGAATCGAGAGGGGATTTTAGCTTTGGTCCTAACTGTTTAAAGGTTTGACCAAATGGGAGTTTGAGACAATCCTAACTATTAAAGTTTGATTGTTCAATTTATGAAACTCTTGTTCATGGAAGGAATCGAGAGGGGATTTTGACTTTAGTCCTAACTGTTTAAATGTTTGACCAAATAGTAGTTTGAGATGATCCTAACTATTTAAAGGTTTGATCGCTCAATTTGTAAGTGGTTCTCTCGTTCATGGAAGGAATCAAGATGAGATTTTGGCTTTGTTCCTAACTGTTTAAAGGTTTAATCGCTCATTTTATAATTGGTCCTCTCGCTCATGGAAGAAATCAAGAGGGGATTTTGGGTTTGGTCCTAACTGTTTAAAGGTTTGACCAAATAAGAAGTGGAAGTAGGGTACAAATAACAGTAAGAATGTTAACTTGTACAAATCACTCAGTGGGAGTTTTTGGTGTCAAGTGGCTAGAATTTAACATGAAGGGGTTTGATAATCGCTATGGATTAGCAGATTAAAATTTTGGATATCGTGTTAGGACTTTAATAGTAGGAGTGTTAAAGGCTTAGACACAGTGGGAGTTTGAATGGATTCAACCGTAAATAATTTTGGTTGACCCACCATCAATTAATTTGATTAGTGAGAGATTTTGTGGTAGAGGACCGTGAATCATTAAGCATTTAATAATTACTCCGTGGGAGTTTTGTGAGGGAAGATTGACTCGATGAAGTCATTGAATCTCATCTCAACGAAAGAGTGCTCCGAAAGTCACTATAGGAGGGTTTTAATCATCTTAGAAATGATTAAATAGCCACAGTGGAAGGTTCTTAATCATGATTAAGAATAAATTATTCTGATGATTTGGTTTTCACCTTGAATAATCAATTAGTTTTGGGTTATCCTTAAAAACACTATGTGTAGTATTCTCCAGGAACTTCCTATTGGAATGAATTGAGGTATTCTACCCCCAGCTCTTTAGCGAATCTGAATCCAATTTTATTCGACCACATTGTTGGGTTATCCTTAAGAATATTAAGAGTAATATTGTCCAGGAACTTTGTATTGTTAGAAATAAGGGAAGTAGTTTAACCTCGTATACCCGTTGGAGGAAAAGGAGAAACGGTTTATACTCTTATACTCTTTGGAGTTACATAGAAAAACAGTTTATACTCGTATACTCATCGGATTCATATGGCGTCCTTATTTAGCTTGTTTTGCTGTTATAACATCGGAGTCAATTAAGGCTTGAATTTTGTTTTTGAGGCCAAAGAAAACCTTGGTGGGATGAAGAACCCTTCTGTGGTATGCACAGTAGTTTGGATCCACAATGCTCTTAGCTCCCTCCTGATCTTTAATAGGTGGTAGCTTGATTTTATCGTTGACGATGAGGTATTTCAAGATGACTAGAACTTCATCATCTTCGAAAGAATACTCCTTTTGAAACTTCGGATCGAGAGTCTTCTGTTGTCTCTGGGGTTGCTGTTGTGATGTTTGATTGACATTCACAGCAGTTGCAAATATCGTCGGTTGGCTTCTTTCAACTTTCTTTCTTTGAAGGAAGCATTTAGCTTGTTCTCCCTGTAGTTTTAACTCTTTCCAAGTTGCTGAAGGCATGACCCCTAGGGTTTCTAGGATATTAATGGAGAGATTGTTGTGGCATGTCTGAAGGATGAACTTCTCTATGACAGGATCTCTACAGTTCATTATCTTGTTACGGAAGCACATGACAAAATTATCGACCGACTCTCCGTCTTTTTGCTTTTCATCCAGAAGGGTTCCGATTGACACTTCGGTATCATCATCGAAGAAATTACTGAGGAACTAACTTTCCATGTCATCCCAACAGTTGACGCTCCCAGGCTTGAGACATCGGTACCAATCAAAGGCAGGCCCATGAAGGGTACCAATGAATGACCGGACCATTAAAACCTCATTTCTAGAGATCATGCCCAAATGAGACTTAAAATAAATCAAGTACTGAGTAGCTGAGCTCTTCCCGTAAAACGGTGTGAAGTTAATCAGATTGAATTTTGTCGGGTATGGAATTGAATCCTATTCTCTTGGATAGGGACACGGAATACCCATCTTCTTTACTTCCTGAGCGGACATCAAAGCATTAACTTTATTTTCAAGGTCTTGCATTTTCTTGTCCTCATCTTCATCTCTCTTTGAGTGATGTTGAGAATAAATAATTGGGTCATTCCCAGTGTTATTAAGAGGTACAATTGAACTACCCCTAATATCGTTGTTGGGAGAATCCGTTGAACCACCCCCAACATTATTATTATTGGAAGGTGTATCAGCCATCATGACTTCATCCACTTCTGGATCACTATAATCTACAATATTCTGAGTATGGCAGCTGGATTCAGTTCGTTGACTGGACATAGGGGGTTAAAGCTGTTGAGCTTGCAATTCTCTCATTTGTTGGATAGCCAACTCCATCTCCGTCTTCATCTCAGCTCTAATTTCTTCATGTTGTTTGGCTAGAGCTTCTTGAAACATTTGAGTAAACTGATTAAGAGTGATTGTGAACACTTCTCTGGCTTGCCCCGTGCTAGATATTGTATCATCCAAAGTGATCGCAGAACAAGTATCCAAGAATTCATCCTATGAGGATATTCCTTCATGCATTCTCTTGTAGTCTCTACGCCTGATGGCTCCTAACTGGAGTCGAGACATTCGTTGAGCAATTCTTGAATTGACTTTTCTTCCCGGGGAAAAGTCGGGATTTGATTCACTTGAATGCCACTTAGATTTTCCTTTATCAGCCATGTTGATGGTGACTTCAGGGAATTCATCCTCTTGAGTAGCAAGCTTCTTACAGAAATGTCTCAGCTTAGGCTTTGATATTTCGGTGGAAAGTCTCTGGAATACAAAACTCTTGGCTGAATGGCTTCTGAGCAACTACATTCAGATAACACTGCTTTAATAAGCCTCTCATATACATAATGAGGACTTGTTTCTCGAACAGTCCTCTTCCATGATTTGTTTTCACCCTTATTTTGATAGTACAGCTCATCAGTATGGTGACCAAAGCAACCTATCTTCTGTTTTTGTGTTTGAACCTTGTTGACATACCCAAGACGACTTGTCGTCACCTCTGAGTGATCCAAGGTTATATGTTTAGATCCACCCCTTGCAGGTATGGAGTCTTTACAGGCCTTAAACGAGGGGAAATTGGAGTTTTTCCCTCCTGGGATTGCTTCCTCCTGATAGGAGGATACTTACGACCCCCAACATAAGGATTTACTCATTGTTTGTTCATCGGACTCAAGTGTTCTTTGACTGGGGCATTATCTCAATTATCAGGTAAAGAACCAAGGCGATTCACCATTGTGATTTTGAATTTTGACAGGTCAGGACTAACCGAAGGCTACACCGGTGACGTTGTCACGCCCTGCTTCCGAAAATACTCTGGAATCGGAATGTGAACAAGCTCGCGACGTATTAGATTGAGAAAAAATATACACTATTATTATTACTATTTTCTTTTTCTTTTCTTCTCAATATAATACGCTAAGCGTCAAATACGTAAATCTCAATCACAGGTCCCCGATCACAATAGCAAGAATATAAAGACCATATAGTATAAGAAATAAACATATCATCCATAGTAAATCATCCCAGACATAAAAATATGGGTCAAACATACCCTTATTACAAAAATGGTCCAACTAGGAATAAAAACACATAGTCTATGATAAAAGAAAAATACTGGTAAAATAACTAAATCCATCATCAAACTAAGGACAATACTATAAAGAGTTCTAATGTTATCAGCTACTGCAGAAAAGGAAAACACGTCTAGGCTTCAGTTTCATCTTCCACTCCATCGGAAGGATATTTCGGCTGGGCATACACTGGCTCGGCTGCATCATCGAACTAAACCTGTTCATCTCGTAAGTCTGACGCACACCAGAGAAAACATGTGTACGTCAGCGTGTATGGCACACGGCAAGATCTCACATGAACAAATAAAACGGTCGTATGACCCATGCTATGACAGTAATAATACTAATATGAAAGACAATGGCACATGCAACTGAAAATCTAATGATAACATACAGCTGTGTGGAAGCGGTGACTGGGTCGAATACTAATGATCCTAAAACTCACTGGTCCATCTCTCAAATAGGTCTAAGTTCACATTAATGGAATACTGACTGTTCACCATCCCCTACGCGCATCCAATCCCGCGAAACAGGCGGCTAGAGGACTACACGCAATCCGATATCGGCCCGGTCCGGACTCAGGCAAAGCTCAGGTGACGAACCAAGTCACGGATCCAAGTGGAGAAGCAGGTCACTTGGTCTATCAAACCAACCCCAGGAAGAAACAGGTCTCTGGTGCGGCCTGGAAGTTAAGTCAACAATCACATTCGATCATGCGAACTAAGACTTTCCCAACTCAGCTCTTTCGTTTTTCTCAGTCAACCATAATCTTCACTGAAACTCGGGTTCACCAAATAACTCAATCAAAGCACTCACACATGTTACTAAGTCTGTTCATGACGCACGAGGCCACTAAGTCATGAATCACTAAGGTTCTCAACACATCAACAGATCATGAATATAGTATAGTATGTTAAACATGATTACACAGGTTTATGTAGCAAAAATAAGAACTATAATGAACATGAAATGCATAAACAAATACTACAGCATGACTACATTCATAAGGGACTTCATCACTGCTGGAATATCCAAACTCCTCATGCAAGTTATCTGTACTTAAGTATTCTCTAATATAATAATATGGTAAAAAAAAACTAGAAACCGATGTCGTTTTGCACATAAAATGTCGCGCTCTACGACGATCGGTCATACTATCATAAATAATAATATTCTTTTTCCAAAAATTATTCTTTAAAACTATTTCTTTTTAAATATTTATGTAATATATATATATATATATATATATATATATATATATATATATATAT
>BQKN01066420.1:0-63687 GCA_022839385.1 Asparagus kiusianus
TTTTGTGCTTGGTAGTGATGTGTCATATCCCTATCCACACTCACTACCCATGTGAATGTGGTCCCATATTTGAATGAGAGTGGAGGGAGATGTGACACATCACTACCAAGCACAACTTTTTGTGCTTGGTACCAAGCATACCCATATTGCTCATATATATATATATATATATAATCTATCATGCTGGTGCTTTTCACATGCTCGTCCGTTGTGAATACTGTAAACTGTCATTATGCCATTTCAAAATACACATTGCAAGGACTATGGACATATCGGGGTACATGGCAGGGCTCTTTGTTTTATAACCCTTCACGGCGTCTAAAGAACAGCATTTTTATAAGAAGATTCAGAGTTTCGGATAAAAAATGATGGAAGTAACAAATGAAACGTTATACAGTAAGATATTTCAGATAATACAAATATTACAAGAATGCCCTGGAAACAAAACTAATAATCTGCTGAACAAAGTGTTCCAAACAAAGAGGATGGGAATTATCTACCCAAATCTCACAACACTGATAACTTACTGATGTTCTCAATTAAAATTAAACACAAACTCCCATTTGCTTCCAGAAGCTTTTGTTCGTAACTTCTAGGGTTCATGGTTTGCATGTTTCGCTTGAACCGCGATCCTTTCATCTGAGTCGAGTTCGCAAATTCTCTTGTATACTTTATTGAGCTGTTGATTGCAGAAATGAGGTGACGTGCAAGGGCCACACATGAGATAAATCACATTTCCTAGAGGCCTCATATAAACACCATCATCACGAAGCTTCTGAATCAGAGAGCGAGCATATAATGATGCATATCTACATAAAGATCACTCCATCAGTACGCCGGTGAGATTAAGATCATTCAAAATACTTTTCGGCTATTGTAGTAAAAAAAACATTATCCTAAAACCTTCTTCTGAATAGCCTAAAAAGTTGATGTAACAGGTGAAAAGCCTGTGATCTGGGCAAAGCAACTTGGCACCTATGACAGACAAGCAATCTTGGCAAGCAGAGAAGGCTATGGACTAGGAAGACATCGAAGTGCGAAAATACATATGAATGAATATGCACTTCAAGATTGAGAATAGGATGATATGCAATGTAAGGCGTTCTTTTGCTGTACTCACCAGTAAGCATGCTCTCCAAGAGTTTAATAGAGCAGGAAAACTAGCTAAACTTGGAAAAAACATAAATTAGAGGGAAAAAGCTACCAAGGATATAAATAAGTCAAAAGCATGTGAATGTACATAGTAGCTTGAAACTAAGGATTTCTTAAAATTTTTGAGTTTATGCTCAATATTTTCATATTGAGAGCAGCTTCAGTTATATTTATTTTGAATAAAAAAAGTCCAACAGATTTGATCCTATAAGGAACCCCAAATTTTCATTCTAAGATAGTTGTTTTTCCTGTGCATAAAGTCTGTGATTGGAGAAAATGTGATTTTTTTTATTATACACCATGAAGGAGATAGAGGATATGATGATGGCTGTTGAGGAAACTAAAGACGATGATAATTTGTTATGCGTCATGCTTTTAAAGAAATTGTGATGACAAGGGTAGAAAGAGGCCAGGATGAAAGAAGATAGCAGTTCAACCTCTTCAAGATTCCTATTATAACGACACAAAAAAATGCTGTCTGAATAATCAAGTTTAGACGTATCATTATTCCATGTTAAATGACATGCAAGCTACCATGTAGGTTAATTAGATGCTGAATCTCAGAATAATAATTAGTCATCGCACATAGAACATCAGCACAGCTATGTGATCAAGTGCACATAGAACATCAGAATAATAATTATGCCCAATTTTTTATTCACCTGGCATGTTTTTATGCAGATATGTGCTATGAAAAGGACTAAAAGGCAATAAGTAAATGTAAGAGAGAGTGGCATACCCAGCCTCAGCGCCTTTGGCTCTGAGTTCAATAGCACACAGAGTTCCCAAGGCTACTACTCTTTGCACTGCTGGAAGAGAAGATATCTGAAGCACAAGTTTCCCATCCCATAACTGCAGATTATCACAAAACATTCATAAAAGCTGACTGCATAAGATAAATCAGTTGAACTTTATGACCAACAAAATAGAGAGCATATGATAGTAAGTAAGATCAATTTAATCTATACAGTCATACCATGTTCAGTTGCCTACCCATCATCCACATACTGCTATGACCCAGGAAAATCTCTTAATTTTCACAGAATATTTATTCTAACATATTCTAGCACATGAAAATTCATAGCCTGGAGGATTTTTGTGCAGGGAGTGGAGTTTTATGGAATTTGAAGGGAGCTGTCGTTCTTGCTTTCCCTATTTTCTTTGGAGAGGGTTCTAATATGCTTCCTGAGGCCTTAGCACTTCAAAGAGGGCTGGAGCTGTGTGCTTGTTATTATTCATTATCTCACCATTGGGTAGGATTAATAAAACTAGTCCAGTTCTGTAAAGGATAGGCTCAATCTCCCTGGAATATGGCCTATATTCGTGATCTTGTCAGATATCTCTTCGCCATAATTGTGTTTCACACATTTCCAAGAAGGGAATCGTGTTTCGGATTCTCTCACTGCTTGGGCCCATATTCACCGATCCAAACTAACTCTCTATTTCTCAGTTGCCTTCCAATATCGTATCTTTGGTCAGAGATGATAGGAATGACTTTCATGTGCATAGGCATGCTTAATTGCTTCATTTTTAAGAAAAAACTGGTATTTTGGCCTCCTGTAAGGGGAAAGTCTCCTTTGTTTATTTATCGCTGTTCGCCTCTAGGCGAGTTGTCACTTGTATGGGACAAGACCTTATGCCCCCATCCTCACCTCCTCCAAATACACACGCGCACGCACGCACGCGCGCACACACACACACACAGAGACACAGCCTTTATTATCACCATCACATGAAATAACTTGACAAGAAAATAACTATAGATCCTTCCAGATTTAATAAAATAACATAAGCCAAACAATAATTAAATGATAAGGTTCTAACTTGGATTTTTCTTTTTATAGAAGTATATAATATTCTATTTGTTTTCAAATCAATGAAAATACATAGATATATTTGTGTTTTGTACATATAAGCAATAGTGTCATTTCATCAAAAGAAAAACTAGAAGGCTTTCAGGGGGGAGGTAGGCCAACCCTTTTCCAAGGAGCAAGCCTCTCAATCCCTCTGGACTAGGAAACATTCCTACTATGGAATCCAGTTGTCAGGAGCCAAATATAATTTGCAGATGACATTTGACACTATACGGAGCACAAATGAAGTCAGCAGCAGCAATAACATTAGTTAAATGAAATTTGTATACCTCTTTCAACTTCTTCCCTTCAGGCTCTATGTTGGTGTTTGTACATGGGTCTTTGAACCATTGTATAGCTTTTGCAGCTGCTGAACAGCCCATAGCATGCGCAGAATAAGAGTGACCATGCAAAAGAGCCATGAGCTGGAGAAAGAAAAATTTCAGCTGATAGCCAGTATCATTCACCATTAAAGGAGCTACACTCTAAAACTAGGAATAGTTTGTGATATACAGATCAGAATAAATTTCCCTTTTGAGAAGCATAGTAAGAACAGCCAGCTCTTTTTAGCAGTTTTACTCCAGAAATACCTTCGAGTCGCCTTTAAACACTTCAAAAACAGCTTCTGTTGTTAATGTTACTGACAATGGTATAATGCCTCCAGTCATCAGTTTTGCAAAACACGCGATGTCTGGTAAACAATCTAGCAGTTCAGCAGCAGACTGTGAAAGTAAAAGCCATGGTCAAAATGAGATTATTTACATATACAAACCTTTAACAAACATCGTATCTGTGGTCTCACCTCTCTTCCAAGGCGCCAAAAACCCGTAAACACTTCATCAAATATGACTGGGATTTTACGAATCTGGCATTCTCTTACAAGAACTCGCTGAAAAAGAGGATCAATCATGTGCATACCACCAGCACCTTGTATAACTGCATAAACACTTTTCCTTAGCACTCTGATGTTAGGATTCTTTCCCTTCAGAAACAACAGAAGTTAAGTGTCAAACTGTCAACGTCATCTAGTTCAACCAAACAACTGTATTTAAGCAGTGAGCTATTTCTTCATCTCCAACGTAAATAACCAAATACTAGCCAAACCTGATTACTTCTTGGAACAGCTTTAGTTCATTCATCCTCCTAATTTGTAGCAAACTACGTATTGGCAAATAAAGATCCATGGTTATATAGAAAAAACAGTAACAAGCATTATCACCGAGTCAAAAAAAGTTAACGAAGCAAGAGAAAGATTGTGCAAGATGAAAGGTTATATGGAAGAAAAGAGGAAATCCTAAATAAAAGAATCTTGGAAATCTGCTGCAACTAAAGAACCTCATTACCATGTAATGTAATGGTTCCCAGAGTACAAAACATCTGAAAGCCATAGGTCAGAAAAGTATCATTGTGTCGAGGAAATTATAAGCACATTCCTTTGGCTATAAATACAGAAAAATCTCTACCAAATGGTGAACGTTTGATATATTCTAAAAAGGTTCAATTACTTAAGATTAACTCCACATTCAACCATAAAGATGCATCCCAGCTTGTTATCCCATAAACACCATCCATAAGAATTTACACCACACATTTGACAGGAGCTATGAAATCTGATTTTGTTGCAGAATTTCCGAGACAACAAGTAAAATAAAACCATATGACCAGAAAAGGACACGGATATCATCGTGATTGGAATTCTGGGATCTTGGTCGTTGATTATTGAAAATTTAGGAAATTTTCAACCCAATAGCATCTATCCAGTAGCTATGACCTATATGGCAGTGATGGGACCATCCACCGTTCGAATTGTCTTTATCATGCAAAATTGGCAGATCATCAACCAAAATAAATCCCAGTATCAAGTGAAAACGGGATATACAACACTTGAAATCTGCATGTGTGGGCGAATATATGAATCCTTGATTGAAGGCATGGTTACTCACCCCAGTAAAAGATTAAAAAGCACATGAGGCCCAGGTCCAGATTGCAAAATATCATTTGACAAACCTTTAACTAATCAAAGACTAGAAAATTTTCTAAACTGAACTAAATGTGACACAGGATTTCAGTATATATAACCTCAGTGCTTTCATGCTGAGTTGATACTGACTTCTGATGACTGAAACTAAATAATTTATTAAATGAAGCAAGGGCACATAAGAAGCCAAGAAAATGATGTTCGCAGAATGAATAATGACAATCCATTGTAGTTCAAGGAAAATAGAGAAGATTTGCTTACTTTGTTAGTTTTTCATGTCTTTAAAAATTTTATGTTATATAATGCCTCAGCAGTATGCATTTAGCAATAAGGTTATATACAACGGAAGGCATAACACACACATAGGTAACCATAAAGAAATTTTAATGAATGCAGTAGCCTAAAGTTTAAGAGAAAAATTAGTAGTAGAAATTTAGGACCTTAAAGCAATAAGTTCACACGCGCGCGCAAAAAAAAAAATCAATAAGAATATAGATATGGGGATAGCCATATGCTATGAGTAACAATGAAGATTACGCAAGAATGAATTTTCCCACTACACCTGAATGGAAACTCGATTAGGAAAAACTCAACAATATTCACTTGCCTGGTTCCATAATAAGTGCACCAATATGAGTAGAGTGGCTCAATTCAGAAAATTGCAACAATTGATTTGATATATAAGCAGAGTAGATCCCCGCAACAGCTGAAGAATCTCTATTACGACTAAACAATTCATCACAGGAATTAAATCCTGCGTGAGTCAAATAAAGAGTATGTTACTCATAAAATAGGGCAAAAACAAATTACCCACATAAGACATGATTTTTTTACTTACGCATATCTTCAGACTTCAGGTGATCAGACTGGAAGGCATCAGGTATGGAAATATTCCAACACCCGTTACCAATAAAAACCGTAGAGGGGTCCAAAAAAAGGCCTCTTCCTGAGTACCTAGTCAAAAAAAGATGCTCAGGTTAGTTCAGAAGCAAGTCCACAGATAGACACTGACAACTTTTGCCAAATGTGATCAGTACAACTTTTAAAATTAAGTTAAACTACTACAAATTATTTTACATTTAAAATCGAGCATTTTCAATAACAAAAGAACGATCCTCATGTATGTCCTCCCGCCCTTTCCCAAAGAAAACTGCAATCAGACCATTGAAGGACCCACAATGTCATTCTAAATGCCTCAAGCCTTTAGCTGCGCCTCATTCTAGAAGTCTTAGAAAGCATAAAAGTTACACATGAACTTTATAGAGGAGAATAATTTTTGGATTTTCCTAAAAATATATTTTTCAAAAGAATTTTCTTAATTGAAAATGCTTTGATTAATCTAGGTTGCACGGATACGGTTGCGTGTGTGGACAAGGAGACAGACAAGGAACACAACAAATTAGGGACACGCACACACTCTCTCTCTAGCACATTGGCACGTGCAATGCACATGCAAAATTGTTAACTACTTTTACAATTATCTTATATTAATATAAACATTAATAGTTTGATGATGATTTAATTTATGTAATTTTATTGTAGACATAGAAATTGTATCCTAAAGTGTTATTTAGCAATTAAATATATTCTCAAAACAATTTTGTTAAGTAGTTTTATTAATAAGGATACAATATTGTAGGAAGTGATCAAAAACGAAAAAGAAAAATGGGGATATTCAATTTAAATGTGAGTATTCTCATGTCATGATTTAGAATGTTCTAGAAATAAGAAATGAAAAAAGAAAAGGAATAAAAATTTCCCTTGAAGAAATCACAATTTTGATTATGTGAGTTCATATTCTATTCTCATGTCATGATCTAGAATGATCTAGGAAAAAGAAATGAAAAATGAGGGGGAAAATACGTTTGTAAACTTACCATTTTACCCTCCAAATTTTAATAAGGAGGAAAATGTCCTCGATTCATCCGACTTTCACTACCCTCACTAAGTTTTTTTTACGTTAGTATCCATTATATCAGATATTGAATTAAAATACTGATAACAGTTGTATGTTTCTTTTACTATATATAACAATTAAGAATCAAGTTAAACCAAACTAGAATTAAGGTTTAACAATAGGTTTGATTGCATGGGATACAATGGGTATTTTAAAAATCTTTAAGGGGTTTCAGTTTTTGGGTTCAAAAAACCTATTGGTTTTGAGCTTTGATATACTAAAGAAACTAGTTTAGGGTTATAACTTATAAGTAATTGGAAAACCGGGTTCTGTTTTGAACCACAAATGTCTGTGGCTGACCGTGGTGAATCCATGTCCGACACGGATACAGCACCCAAAACGAAGCGTTCGGGTAACCTAGATTTCCCTCAATCCCATCACTGAAGCACTAGATACACTACCGCCTGCAAGTCGCCAAAAGGGTACAGGACTAATCTATCAACATCTATTTCCATTAGATTGCCAATTTGCAACATAAGCTAACTGCAAATGGCTGCAGATCTGATTTTGTAAAGTAAGCAATCATCTTATTGCATAGTTCACCATGCCACAAGATTTGCATATCAAAGGAATGAATGGCGATTGGTTAAAAATACCAATTAGTAAAACCAGAGTTCCTAATAGCAGTATGCATTATGGAAATGCTATCAAGAAGATGGTCATTCAAAAAAGGCACCAATTAGGCAGTGAGGTGGTAGAGAGACTGTGACGAAACAGCAAAGAAATTCGATATTACACCAATCTGGGAAGATTTTACATAACACAGCTAAAATAATTCTTACCATGGCTGTTGTAAGTAACTTGTATAGGAAGATGGCGCTTGCGCTTCCATTGCTCCTAAAGTGTCACCATGATAGGATCCATTGAGAGCTAAAACCTGAACATCAGAATAATGAGTATACCCACTTTCTAATCAAGAATCATGAACAAGAGTAACTAATCAGAAACACCCTCCTCAGTCATTGTAACTAGCAGTTTTGAGAAAATAAATCATATGCCAACCTATCTAATATCCACTAGAGTGAGATAATATAGCCATAAATCTCACTGAACTTGGTTATCACCTAAGTTGCATGGAAACGGGCACGGGTACTGGTACGGGTGCGGGTACGGGTAGGGGACACGGCAAAACTGTAAAATGTTGGGTACGGGGACATGACTACATATATATATATTGAATTAATAATGTACATGAGATAATTTTTTCCCGTTCATGTGTCATTAGAATTAAAATTTCGATCACATTTTTGAGTTTATTTTATCATATTGATTATCATGAATTGTAAACTACTCATTTTTTACTAGACATCTAAACGACCCATTAACTATATAGTTTTGAACTTGGGTATGGACTGAAACGAACCCGACCCGTATCCCATTAGTTTCAAAAGATGGATGTGAAGTGTAAGCTCTACGTCCAAGAAGTCTTTGACACGTGTTTTAAATTAACACATATATCGTATAATTGAGTATATGTTGTAATAAATGCATGCATATATTCAAGAAGTGTCCACGAAGTTTGGGTACGGGAAAGTGTCGGGTACGTGTCCGGTACGGGTACGGCTTCAATAATGAAGTACCCAGGTAACATAGGTTATCACTATTATAGAATGTCATGACTTAAAAGTTCGAATCAGAACCCACCGCGGTCAACTGAACGGTAGGGAGATACCAATGCGGCTCAGACAGTCTTGGGTTCCATTCCAGGCTAGGTTATCCAAAAAAAAAGTTCGAATTAAAGATGACAGGTATAAGTATATGTATTGAATTAAAGATTGTGGGCATAAACATCTATGCGTATGGGATTGAATTTATGTATCTCAGTGTGAGCATGTTATGCGCTCAAGCATTGTTCAAAATGATTCAAGTACCTCATATGATTGCCTAAACTGCAAGCAGACAGTCTCAAGTTTGTCTCACACATTTTTGGCTCAAAGAAAGCAAGTCCTATAACTTCAGCACTAAAAGAATTGCAATATGAATACAGGCACAAAAGGATTATTTCAAATATTTTGATCCTTGGAATGTACAGTAATGAACTTCTTATAAGAAGATTCAACAGAAAACTGTTATAATCCAAAGAACTAGATTAACTTGACACATGAAAAACACATTCTTGCAAAATACAAACATAGGACTAACCATGGTGTTAGTCAGGGACTCAGGACATGATATTGATGATCACAATAGCTATGGCTATGGGAAGAAATATATATGGCAGAAATTAAAAACCCATCTTGAACTGTAGTCAGGATTTCACATTGATAATCCCAATAACTGTGCCTACATGGAGAATATATATATGGCAAAAATTGAACCCACCTTGAACTCAACAGATCCTTTACTGAAATATTTGCTACTATCCTGATGAACCCCGTGATCATGTGCGTATTTTCGAAATGCCATTTTGAGTGCAATTTCAATTGCAGTTGATCCATTGTCAGAAAAGAAACTTCGAGAAGCCCAACCTGCATAAGAATACATATACTAATCTGATTTACAAACATACAGGGCAGAGTCACAAGACAGAAGACAATGATGAGGATAAGCCCCCATAAAATTGTTAAATAATTACTTAAAACAAAAGTGCTATACTTACAAAGACGGAATAAGATTGGTGAGTTGAGAAAGAAGCGTATAAACTATAAAGCTAGAATAACCAAAGTAATTTTGGAGTTCTTACAATGTAGCTCAAGAAACCACTATTATCATGATTATATTTGTGCAAGAAATGTTCTGCTGATGCGACTCAGCAACTCAATTTCTGTTAATTGCTAGATTGTCAGAGAGAAACAAAATTAAGAAGTGCATGATAAAAATGTGCAACAACATAACAAGTAAATATAGAGCAATTTCTAGCCAAAAATTAGCCAAAATTGTCCCGCGGGCCCCCCATATTGAACAAAAAGATGAAAAGTACCAGTAGGAACAATATTTAAGAAGCAGTATATGTGCTCAACTAGGTGACAACCTGGGCAAAGCATTATGAATAATGTTTTAAGATGCATTATATATGCGCACCTCGGCAAAGCATTAGGAAGATTAGTTAAGCAGTATATGTGCCACCTAGGTGACAACCTGGGCAAAGAGTCCAAAGACACAAGCCAGATTGACCAAAATGGCCTAGACGCTCCTATCAATCATTTTCAGTTCCAATTAGCTGGTCACGTAAGTAGCATCTAGGCAAGCCACAAAAGTTAAAATAGGCTGGTTGAAGCTAATGCAACCTGATTATACTAACGAGTTAAAAAAACTGATTATACTAGGATTTTTACACCCTAATGGATTAACTTCCCCCAGCTCTCATCTCTTATGTCCAAGATTTCACCTTTCCTTAGCTCCACATTCTTACAAACAATTGATAAGTGACACCAGATAAGCTGAAAAAGGAAACGTACATGCTCAGTTTAGTTTTTATGTTACTTTAAATTTTAATAAAATCATGTTATTCTTCCTCTTCCCTCTCTTTTAGTCCCTTTTTCTATTTCTCTTTTTTAAAAACCTCCTTTTCCTTTCTGTAATTGCACCCACCAAAGGCTGTTGCCTGGCACCACCAGTGGTGGTTATTGGTAAACCATCGTTGTTACTGCATTGTTCTCCCTCCTCCTTCTGCTTGTACTGCTACTGCAGTACTGTTGAAACTGGAACCAATCCCAATATGGTTTGTTTGAAGCAAAGTAATATGCCTACTTAAGCATCTTATCTTGCATGCTTCTTAAGTTCTTTTAGTTAGTGCTGAAAAATGCTCATCTAAGTCCAACACCTCATGACCTCATCATGGTATTATTATAACAGGGAACGTTTGTTAGAGACCCCACGCAAGCACCAAGACTTTTCTATCCAATTTCAACAGGAAAATTGCGCATTAATTTTGCGGTGCAATGGAGCTTCATTATCCAATATCCAATGTTACTCGCATATTTGGGTTGGATTCTTTAAATTGAATCTGAGAATCCAAATCTAAATCTGATAATTTATTAAATATGATTCTCTGTTGCATTCTAGCTTTCTTAATGGATTTGGATCCCAAGTGGATCCTTTAAATTTGTAATGGATCTTCAACTCATTGGATCCGACTACTTGCCATAGAGATAAAAATGCATAACTGAAGGTTAAACAGTGAGAAGAACATTATACTCAGCTGACCTTTCCCTACTCCTTTCAGCAAAAGTTCTGCACACTTAAGAGCAGGTTCATACACATTCTCGGGAAACATCACATGCCCATACCTTGCAGCAGAATAGCCCATCTCTCTCGCAAGCTCAATCTGAAACCACCTAACAGAGAAACCACCATGAACATACACATCAAGCAAGTACATTCTTGCTGAAAATAGAACTAAAATGCTTGATCAACATTCACATAGAACAAAAGCAATTTATTAATTTAATTATCAGGATAATTGAAGCTGGCTTGATTCTACCGCGTTGTTTAGTAATCTGAAGATGGAAAGTTTACTTTTCCAATACTATGTGAAAATAAAATACTTGCTTTGAAGTCTAGTATTTCCGCAACTGCCTTGCAAAAACAAATTAGCTTATAGATGTTTCATTTGTATTTCATGATCTCAAGCGAAAATAATCAAGATAATGCTACATTTGCCATAAATTGCCTTTACTTCTATTGTACAGATAATAAAAGGAAATGCATTCTCATGCAAATTCCAAACTATGCACACTGATGCAATTTTTTCTTGCTGCACCCACTAGTAAAAATTCACGTATCCTAGACGGAATATTCTAGACGGAAATTTTTCCGTCTAGAATGTATTAAACTAGACGGAAAATTTTCGTCTAGAATATTCCGTCTAGGATAAAACATTCTAGACGGAAATTTCCGTCTAGAATAGTATTCTAGACGAAAATTTTATTTTTATTTTTATTTTTTAAAAATTCTGGTAACCTAGACGGAAATTTCCGTCTAGAATACGTGCCCATTTTTAAAAAAAAATTTAACCCATCAAAACCCCCGCTGCCCTCCGTACCCCCCAAAATCGAAATTTTCATCCCAAAATCGAAATTTCCTCCCCCCAAATCCTCAGCTTCAAACTCCATCTCCATCATCTCCATCAAATCCGCTCATTTCCTCCACAACGCCGCCCCCTACAGAACCCCGAACCCTAACCCTAACCCTAACCTGCACCGCCACCGGCCGCGTCTCCTCCATCACCCTCGACCCCGCCGGCTACTCGGGCGAGCTCTCCCCCGCCCTCTCCCCCCTGGCCTACCTCGACCTCTACGACAACAGCTTCTGCGGCCCCATCCCCGCTCCCTCTCCTCCCCCCCTCCCTAACCACCCTAACCACCCTCTCCCTCTCCTCCAACTCCTTCTCCGGCAGGATCCCGCCCTCCTTCGCCAGCTTCGCCGCCATCGAGACCCTGGACCTCAGCCACAACCAGCTCTCCGGCGAGATCCCTGCCTTCCCCCTAGAACCCTGCCCACCCTCGCGTCGCTCGACCTCAGCTTCAACCGACTCTCCGGCTCTGAACATTGCCCCGGGGATGACGAGGGATGATTTGTTCAATATTAATGCTGGGATTGTCAAGTCCCTTTGTGTTGTCGTTTCTGAACATTGCCCCGGTGTAAGAATTTTTTTTAAAATCTTTTGGGTGAGCTGAATCTCCTTGAAATTTCTTCATGGATATTGCTCTATTGACCTGTCATAGATACTGATTTTTCTTTATTTTCTGCTGTTTAGTTGAGATCTAATCATATACCAAACTTCTGAAACAGATAGCAACTATTTTTTGTCTTTTAAGTTTTAGTAGAAGTTTCTATTGATTTTTCATTATTCTCTCTAATTGGGTATATTTGTTTGGATGTTAATTAGATTGTCAAGGGCCAAAATCAGAGTCACCTGACAAATCGGACACAAATGAAGGTTAGCAAATCAATAATGTAATTTGAAGTATTTTTTTGTGTATTTTGTGCTAATATTTGTTGGCTTGATAGAATTTTAACTGTTTATCTTTTTTATTTTAAAATTTTATCTATTTGATTACAATGTATAGAAATTTGCATGCTTGCATCTTTTCTCTCACTAAATACAAGCTTAATTACAATTGTTACAGAGACTCAACTTCAAATTTTAGTTGTTGAAGATGTACTTATTCGTAGAAAGCTCATGGAGACGCTGCCCAAGACCTTATCTTATTAAGGTATTTTACAATTGAGAATTAACAATTTTTTCCCTTTAATTTTGCTTCTAATGGATATTTGTTATGATGGTTAAGTTAATAGTGGATCCTAAAGCAAAGCTTTGGCATGAAATGTGAGATATTTTGAATTTTTTAAATTTTTTATTTTATTTCAAGTGAACTTTAAAGCTTTGGAATTTCTTATTTTATTAAGGAAATTCAATTTGCGTGTTGGCATACCTCAGAATGGAACAAGGTTGGTATTTATCTAGTAGTATTTGAAATATATATTAATTCATGTGTTATGTGCTTTTACATAGATGATGATAGCATTGTAGTAGCTAAAGAATTTAGTTATATTATTTTCATTTTTTTTAGTAGCTATTATTTGTTTGTATGTAAAATTGCAAGTTGAAGAAAGTTCAAATTGTGAAAATTCGTACATGAGACTAAAGATGGTTGGTATTTATCTATTTTTTATTTAATAGTATCTTAAATACATTAATGAATTCATGAATTTTGTGTTCTTACATAAATGATCAACATTTATAATGATTACATAACCACGATAATATATGTCAAAGGACACTCTCCTTACATAATTAATTGTTAATTAACATAGATATCCTTACATAATATATATGTGCCTTTTAGCATATTTTTTTGACAATAAAATAGGTATCACAAATTCCTCAGTGCTCTCACAGTTGTACAAAGACAATGCTTTGAACCACCACTACTGTGGCTGTAGTTGTTGTAGTAACAGAACTACGACATTAATTTTCTGTATATAAACAAGCTTAGGACTGCAAAAATTCTGGCCTCACATTCATGCAATTTTAAGACTACAATAAATTATTTTGGAAGACTTGGCATCATCATCCAGCCCTGATGGACATCGAGGACCCTATTGCTGCATAAATTCATCACAAGCTTGACCTGAGGTAACATGATTATTTTTCTTACCTTCTTAATAATTGATGAGTCTGAGTAGCGTTAAGCGGATTGGTTCTTGGTAACGTCTTCTATATGTTTGTTTTCTTTCCTCCACAAGCATCCTCATGTTATTCCTAAACTAGGTCTTTAGTTTGCATGTTTCTGAATATAGCAAGAAGAATCATCTAGAGAAGGAGAGAGAGGAGCTATACCGTTAGTTTTAATTTCTTATGTAATGTTTTTTCTTAAATGCTAGGACATGTATAACAAAGATATCACAGATATCACACTGTGCACTACTTGACTTTCTTGAAATATATGTGCTCCCGGGTATTTTTGATATGTATTCAGACATGTTGGATATTTATAAGCTCATTATATCCATGTCCACTTGAAACATATGTTGGATGTCCACAAAAAATCTAGAGGAGAGAGAGGAGCTACACCCTTAGTTTTAATTTCTGATACATAAGTTTTTGCTCTGCTCCTTTCTAATTAGCTGTTTAATGTTTATTTCCTGTGTTTACAGGTACTGGGAGAAGGAGAAAGTTAGGCTAGCATATAGACCCGTCCATACGAATACTCTCTGGACAGTGAAATTGAAACATTCCCTCCAAAAGCACGCGTTTATTGAAACCTGAAGGTCATCTGTTCTGTTGGGTTTTTGAAATTACCTGATTACTAGAGGTTTTGAAGTTCAAACTCATGTTGGAATATAATGGGTTTTGAAATTTTTATGTAAAAGTTTGTAAACAATTTATGTATCTCTCTACTATTTTGGTGAATGCATTATTTGAATATAATGGGATTTGATATTGGAATATATATAATTCGATTGTGTTGGATATGAATATAATTTTTTGTTGTTCAATATTGTGTATATGCACCCAAAGTAGATTCTGCACACAAAAAAAATATTACTGTAGCATAGTATCCTAGACGGAAATTCCGTCTAGGATGCTCAAATTCCGTCTAGGATGCCTTTTTAACAAAAAATTAAAAAAAAATTAAAAACATCAAATTCCGTCTAGAATGAGTATTCTAGACGGAATTTTTTTCCGTCTAGGATGAATTATTCTAGACGGAATTTCCATCTAGAATAATCCGTCTAGGATGTATTCTAGACGGTTTTGAATTCCGTCTAGAATATTCCGTCTAGGATGTATTCTAGACGGAATTTCCGTCTAGAATACTACATCCTAGACGGAAACATACTAGACGCGTATTCTAGACGGAATTCCGTCTAGAATAAGCATTCTAGACGGAATTCTGGGTATCCTAGACGGAATTTTCCGTCTAGGGTACCTCATTATTTAACAGTGACCATATGCACAGATAGCAATCTACATGATTTCCCATGTTCTTCATCACTTGGTATGTTCTACCTGAGACCGAGAACTAGAAAGAAAAAAGGTGGAGTAAGGGGAGCAAACATGCCCACTCCCCACCCCATCTGCAGACTTGAAGATAATTATGAACACTGTTTTTCACTTGGCTCAAAGGAAATTCATAAATCCGATTGTAGCCACTCAGAACTATATTTCCTTAATTTTTTGGTGAGCTTAGGGATTAGAGACGCAAATGGGTCTAAGCAAACATGAAAAAATACAGTGCATGAGCCTTTTAGGGCATGTTTAGCTAATACTTATTTTATGAAACCTTATGAGTTACTAATTACTTGTTGTTACTTTGTTAGAAGGCAAACTAGTTTTTTAACCTCAATAAGTAAATCTCAAGTGCCAAAAGAATAAGTTGGAAAATCCCATCTTCTTCTTTTTCCTCCTTATGACTTAAAAGAAGTAAATAAGTAAATTTTACCAAACATGATTTTGGATTCTTATAAGTGAAAACATGCAAACATGCTTATAAGTCAAAAAAAAGTAGGTCTCCAAACATGCTCTAGTCTTGGTAGAAACCAAAGAGCATGATAAGGCAGTTGCGCAAACAGAGGCATGGGTTGGTTCTAAACCTTGAGGTAAAGTCACAAAGTTAAGCAACCAGTAATATTCATAAACCTTAAAACATCAATTCAGTTGACAAACAGGGATAAAAATTCACATAAAGGTAGAGCATATTCCTCACTGCTACTTGGCTCACTACTATTGCTCTAAGATGGTCCTTTTGTTTTCAATATGTAAAATAATTAATTGACTACCAGACAGAATATTAGGTTGGATGTGGCAAAAGTATCGAAATCATTTGTGAAAATATATAAAAAGTTTGCAACCATCACGGAAAAAGATGCAAGGATAAACTTTTCAGGTGTCAATACTTTGTGTTTTATATCTGTTATTTGCTCTCATTGTTCAATTTAGTGGCCATCTAACAATATGGACGAGCTTCAAACCAAGAAATTAACCAGGATTTCTAGAAACATTTAACCTATAAATTGTAACTTGTTACTGACCATTAAATAATAAAATGGAAAACACCTCTAAGTATTTATTTGACCAACAGAGGCTAAATGACGCCGAAAGATGTTCCATATAAGAACTTACCTGCAAAGTAGCATCAGGCCCTTGAGTCCACCAACTAGCACAGGCATCAAACTGTGGAACAATCATCTCCCTATTATTGCAGACCTAAAGAAAGAATCAAGTCCAAAACATTATTAATGACAAGGCATCATTGTACTAAAGATAGATATGTGGATTGCGCATTATGAAAGAAGACGGTTGAAGATAGATCCTAGACATAATATCATGAAACCAAAAGTTGTTGAGAAACATGTGTACAATCATTCAATACAATCTACAGAACCGTCACCATATCTAATATTTTCCAAATAAATATAAGAATCAGACGATTCCAAAAGGTTTTTACACAAACCTTATGTACTGCAAAGTTCTCACCATAACGCGAGTCTATCACTGTAATAGTTTCTTCAGGAACAAGATTGTGCTGAGTAAATGGCCACCACAAAATTCTCCCTGCCTTTCTCGGCATGTCGTGTAATCTTTGGATCTTCGTCAAATACGAAGAAAACATTATCTCCCGAAGAGAATCGAATATGTTGCTAGATCCACAAAACCAGTCGATCAAGTTGTTTGAGGGATCTTGTGGTATAGGTGGCAGAACGAGCACATCCACACTAGAAGCATAAATCAGATAATAAGAAATCTGGATCAATTATATAAATTCAGCATACCATCAATTATGGATCCGGCATACAAACCGCAAACCAAATTAAATAGAGATGAGTACGTAATAGAATCTTTGGCTGTAAAGGACGTCGGGGCATTAGAAGTGGCCATCATAAAAGTGATAAATAATTAACGGTAATTGCACTACACCAGAGGCATAACAAATGAATATGCATAATAAAAATTTTGTAACTGAGGGCTCAATCAAGGGAGAAAGAGACCTTCAAAAATGTAATTCATACATATGTAAATGCCATACATGCTCTTCCATAGAAAAGGACCCCAGGAGACAGTTGCGGGACCAGGAATTTTTGGGATGGGGGGTCCAAAAAATAATTAAACATGACAATACATAATTTATTTAACACCATTGATTAGCATCTAAACACCATTACATGGGGTTATCTCATAATGGGCCAAAAAATTCTTCATATTTTCAGAAAGACTTTTATAGTTTCCAGTGTCTTTTTATAAAGATTCCAGTGTCTTTTGTCAGTTATTTTGCTTTTCTGTCACCTTACTTTTATTTGGAATTTAGAGTTCCTTCTAGATAGTTTTGCTAATCAGAAACTGCCAAATATGGGGAACATTTGATCAAAGTTTACTCTAGATGAGACTGAAAAATTAAAAAAAAATTGATATTATGAATATTCTGTATTTTAAGGAGTAATTATTTTTTAAGAAGTAATTTATTCTTTAAAAGATAGCATGCCTTTATTCATCGCCACTTGTAATCTTTATTCCATCTAAAAGCACCATAAGTCATTATCCGTTTTCTCCTACAACTTCTTTCCTCATTTAGCACTGCATGATTTGTATGTTCATTATTTGTCTCATGAACAAATCAATATTATATGCTCAGCAGTCCAACATGAGGCTCAAGGACCCAACTGATGCTACCATTGTAATATAGAGTTGAGCTGCCAAAGGATGCTTGCTGTAAGAGCAAGGTACTTTATGCAATGTAATTCTTACAAATAATTATTAGCAAATGACACCTATTATTATTCCAATTTTTTGGGGGGATTGGGGGGAGGGGGGCAAGGCGGGGCCCAATTGGCCCCAATATGCCTCCCCTCTGCCAAGAGATAGTAAACCTCCTATATTTTAGCATGAGAAGATGGGATGGATATGTGTGTAGGTTTCAAATATATGTATATTTGGCACATACATATATCTGCTTTGTTGTTTTATTCCCATTATGTAACTACCTAAAATAGCAAACCGATGTATAAAATATCTAGTGTTGCCAAAAGGGTGACGCAAGTGAAGAGCTCAGGCAGTATCACCACTTCTTTCCTCTCACAAACAAGTGAAGAGCGCAGGTAGCATCACCACTTCTTTCCCCTTGTGAGAGGTTGTGTGTTCAAATTTCCCCATCTACAGCAGTAGACGAGAATTTCCAAATTAACATGCAAGGAGACACCAGTGCAGATAGAATGGTTCAAGTCCAACAGGCATGCAGGCCTCTTTGATATGATTTGCAGCAATAGGTCTTTCCTCCAGTCTGAGATTTTTTCCCCCTATCTTTATGGGAGCTTCTTCTCGTCCCTAAGATGTTGATTTCCTTCTCCTCGCACTAGAGCTTGTACCTCTAGAAGCATTTCTCAAAAAGAAAAAACGTACTTTAAATATTTTAAAGGCTAATAAAGTTCATGTACAAATACAAATGGACATAAATGCCATGTCTAATGGCCCACCAATTTTTAATTGTGGAAGTATGTTGTAAATCATAGCTAGATGATAAATTGTCCAATAAGTTAACACTTTAAGAGTGTCGTTGGTATATAGGAAATTAGGTTCTCTCCTATATACCTCTTTGCATATGAAACAGAAAGACCAGTTGTCTACCATAAAGAGTAACTATACCATATGAAGAATGATGTGAAAATGAGTCAATCAAAAGAAACCAAGATCACCTCTTTCTCAAGTAAGACATTAGCGGAACCTCATTTGACAAGCCATGATCTGCTAAAACAACGGCTATAACATCATATCCTCTAATCTTTAAGCTCTCATAAGCAGATATAGTTGCTGATATGCCCCCCAAATGGCCGTCCCCAACAAGGATAACAGGTAACCTGAAAGACCTGGCATGGGAACACGCATAGGTATAGTTACAGAAACCAATCAGGTTAAGAATTGTTTGATATTGCAGGAAAGAGAAGCACATTTCTGAAGGTACCAACTTACAAAGGAATATAAATTCCTGGTTTTCAATACTGATGGTGCTGATTGTAAATTACTGCAGTCGATCAAAAAGAAATGCATTTTCTTCATGCTCAACATCAGACCATTATTCCCACATATGCTAGAGCTTATGAACATCATTTAGTGGCCATAGTTCAATTGAACATCATTTAGTGGCCATAGTTCAATTGAATGATTATGAAGCTAGTCTTCCGTCACAACAATAGGCCATGTTGCTTATTGGATATTACAATATGTTATAATACCAAAAATAGCAATGGACTACTCATATACAGAACAAGAGTTAATGAGCACCCAAAGTAATGTCAAAGGGACAGTAAATCATAAAAATTATCAATTTTCCGTTGAGTACCACGCCAAATATCAAATAAAAGAGAAGATCCTCACCTATACAAATCACATTGAAGAGTACCCGAAGGCCCTGGACTCGCAACACCACCAGCAGTTTCAATAACCCTCCAAGACCCCTCCTTTTTCTCTTTCCCTTTATCAGCCGACCAAGATTCCAAGCATTTCGCAACCATTCCCCTCAACATCAAATCATCAACCTCCATCCCTTCCATCTCCACCGCCAAATGCGGCGAAACCGCCGCCTTCCATGCAAAAATCGTCTTACAATCCAACCTAAACCTCAAACCCTCGCTCTCAGCTCCCCCAACTCGAGTTTCTTCAAACGAACACAAACCCCCCTCCTCTGCGCCCTCTTCTTCACCCTCCGCCGATCCTAACCCTAGAATCTCCTCCCTCGCCGGAATCGAAGCCCTAATCGAGTGATTCGAGGCGAATAGGACAGATAGGGGGTCGTTCAACCGGCGGCGGAAGAGGTCCGAGGTTTTGCGGTAGACGAAGCGAGAGTCGGAGTCGTGAGGGAATCCTGTCTGGATAGGCTTCAAGTAGAGGAAGGAGGAAGGTGAAGAGGAGGAGAGGACGGAGTTTGCGATGCCGGTGGAAACTAGGGTTTTGCCGACGCCGGTGTTGGAGGCGAAGATGATGAAGGTGGGGTCGGTGATGTCGACGGAATGGAGACGGCGGTTGGGGAGGAGGAGAGGGCGGTGGAGGCGGTGGCGGAGGAGGGAAAAGGGGAGCATTTTGGCCGTTGATGGCGGCGGAGAGATGATGAGAGAGGGAATGAGGACGAGTTTAAATTGGGAAGAGGGTGTTTAGTTTGCTAGTCGAATGGAACGATCAGTTCGAAGGCCATCTTTTTTTTTGGGTTAATTGCATATTGGTCCCTTAAAATCATCTTAAATTGCCAACTAATACCTCAAATAGTCAAATGTCATTATTTGCTTATAAGTCCCTTAGATCTTTAGCTTTTTTGCCAATCCGTCCCTAGTGTTAGTTGGTGTTATTAATGACCATTAAATGTGACGGAATTAGGTAAAATACCCATTATACCCCTGCCTATACCAACCCAAATCCACCTTCTTTCTTCACCAATGGTCACATGCTTCCCCCAAACCCAAAATCAAAGCCATTTCCATGACCAACTTCACTCTAAACTCAAAAGGCCAAAACTTACAAGGGCAATATATATCCGAGGGGTAATAAGGTAACTTGAGTTGTTAGGTTAAGCATTAACTCAACTATAGTTAGAGAAGTTAACGGTTTTTCCTAACAGAAGGATCATATTGCAAGAAAAAAAAGATTCATGGGACTAATAAGCAAATAATGAGATTTGAGGGACTATTTGGTAAGGGGCTGTTTGTTTGCCAAAAAAAAGAAGGAAATCAAGGAATAGGAAACCTATTTCCTTAAATAATTGTTTTATGGTTGTTTGGTTGGCTAAAAAAAGAAGGAAATTAAATAATAGGAGATGAGATGAGATGAGTTGTCACAATATTATTGGATGATGTGAGTGGTTTTTTAAGAAAAGTTGTTGGATGGTTGTTTGATTGGCTAAAAAAGAAGGAAATGAAAGAATAAGAAACATATTTCTTATAATAGGTCCTATTCTTGTGTTTGGTTCAATCTTAAAAATAGGAGATGAGATGAGATGAGTTGTCATTATATTATTGGATGATGTGACCCACACTTAGGGGCTGTTTGGTTCATGTTTTTGGGTGGTAAAGAGGGAAAAGCTGCCAAAAATGTCAGCTTTTTGGTAGCTTTCCCCCAAAATCAGCTCTTAAAAAGCAGATTTTGGGGGAAAGCTACAAAAAAGCTGACATTTTTGGCAGCTTTCCCCTCTTTTACCACAAAAAAAAACTAATCCAAACAGCCCCTTAAGGAAATCAATTTCCTTGTTTTTTTGGAGGAAATGGGTGGAGATGAAATGAAGATGAGATGAGATGAGTTATCACAATGTTATTGGATGATGTGAGTTATTTTTAAAGATGAGATGAGATGAAGATGAGATGAGTTGGATGATGTGACCCAAAAAAGTTGTTTGGTTTATTTTATTGGATGATATGAGATGAGTTGTTGGATGAAAATAATATTTTATTAGATGATGTGGATGAGTTGTATGATGAAAATAATATTTTATTAGATGTTGTGGGTTAGTTTTAGGGATGGAAATGGTGGAAATTGCACTTTTTTTATTTCCATTAACCTATTTTCTTTTTTTTGTTTTTAGGAAACCAACCAAACAGCCCCTAATCAGAAAAGATATAAGGGACTAATAGACAATTAACCTTTTTTGTTAAAGGGTTTTTGCATACACCCTAATCTTCTATATATATTTGCACCTTTACCCTCCATATCTTGATATTTGCGGAATTGCCCTCTGATTCTCTCATATCATGTTTTTCTACCCCTTCACAACTAGAGAGTTTTAGTTCTGAGACGGAAAATATTCCAAGCCTATTGCAAATTATTGGAAATTTTTGATATTTCCATATTTAGGAACAAATATTGTCAAGTTGGAGGGTTAGAAAATACAACGTGGCAGGATTGAAGGGTACATTGCAAATATGAAAGGTCTAAGGGATATTACTTTATTTGAGAGAATAGATGGGATCTCATGCAATATCCAAATCCCAGCCTGCTAACTGTTTTTTTTTTTTTTTTTAAATAATTCATGGGATGGTTATGGACCCATGAAGACAGAGTCCAAGGGATAGTTTCCCCTGGCTACATCAGCCTAGGATTCATCAGAGGACCCAACGCTACGGAGCTCATCTGCAGCAGTGAGATTCCTCCATCCATCGACCTCCCGCGTACAACATATTTTAGGAAAGAAAAAAAAATTCTATGAATAAAATAACCCCTGAGCTATATATTTTAATTTAGCATTGATATCAATGTTTGTTTGATGATACTTGAAAGCACTACTCTTTGTCAGAATGAGAAGTTTTTCAGCTATTACTACGCTTATAAGTTAAATCAAATTATTTATTTATGATATTTTTTCTGATAATCTATCAGGGGAAAAAATGGAAAAAAATTGATAAGAAACATGTACGTGCCTGCTCACCGTTGTTATGGATGAGATAACCCCCTCTCTGTGAAGATAGTATCTCGGTCATGTCACACATACGGCCTTGTTTCAATATATTCTTCATCTTCTTCATATTTATTATTTATTTAAAAATATCTTACTGGAGAAGAATTGAGAGAGAGAGGGATATTTAAAACTGAATTGCTCTAATATAGTCTCTGCGATCTTCTGAAGGTTTGTATTAATTAATGGAAAAATAGGAAGGGTTTTTATCCTTCCATAATTTAATTTACTTCTCTTACAAACAAGAACTAACCCTACAAAAAGATTTAACGTATTTGTAGTCCAGTATTTTTTTTCCCCGCTCCTATTGAGCCCATGGTTGATTTGGGCCTTACAAACTGAATTGAAATCCATTAACGTGCAGTATGCAGCCCAATTACGTCATGGTTAAATATTTCGCACTTGGGAATCCCAAAGTCCATGTGGACGAATCAGGAGCCAGCTGTAATTAAGCGTTAATTTTAAGCAGTGTCCACTAATAACCGCCAACAAAAACCATAAATCCCCAAAATACCCCTCCGCTCTCCTCAAAAGCCTCACTCCGCTCGAAGGCGCCATTTCCCTCTCTACAAATTAAAGCTCTCAAACCAACTCCTCACCCATCTCCTTTCTCTTGCTCGTGAGAAAAAAAAAAAAACAAAACAAAAACAAAAGCAAACGTTCCAAATTCCCCCAAATTCTCAAAGCAAAAACCCTAATTTCAAGAAAACAATGGCGATCAGACCCTCATCAACCCTTTTCTTCCTCCTCCTCCCGATCTTCTTCTCCCAGATCCTCTCTTCGTCTCAGGAACCAGGTAATCCTCAGTCCCCGCAAAACCCTAACCCTAAAAATCGATTCTTGTTCTTGATTTCTTGATTCTTGATTTCAGCGGGAACCACTCCCAGCTACGCGCGCTTCACCTTCGACGCCACCCTGTACCCGCCGGAGGCCGACTACGACTACATAATAGTCGGAGGCGGAACCACCGGATGCCCTCTCGCTGCCACCCTCTCCGCCGCCGGCCACCACGTCCTCCTCCTCGAGCGCGGCGGGACCCCCGACGAGTTCCCCTCCCTCAGCTCCCAGGACGGATTCCTCCAAACCCTAGTTGCCGCCAACAGCCTCGATTCCCCCGCCCAGTCCTTCGTCTCCGACGACGGCGTCCCCAACGCTCGCGGCAGAGTCCTCGGCGGATCGTCGGCGATCAACGCCGGATTCTACAGCCGGGCTCACGGGGAGTTCTTTAATGCTTCCGGTGTCGAGTGGGACCCGGAGATGGTGGAGGAATCCTACGACTGGGTGGAGAAGGCGGTGGCGTTTAGGCCGGAGCTGAAGAGTTGGCAGTCCGCAGTGAGGGATGGATTGCTCGAGGCGAATGTAACGCCGTATAATGGGTTTACAGAGAGGCACGTGGAGGGGACAAAGATTGGGGCATCTACTTTCGATTCAAGCGGGAGGAGGCATAGTGCTGCTGATTTGCTGGCATTGGCGAACGCGGAGAATTTGAGGGTGGCGACTAGGGCTAGCGTGGAGAGGATCTTGCTCAATTCAAGTCTATCTTCAGGTTGGTTTTCTTGATTTTTTTTTTTTTTTTTTTTTTTGAATTGGGTTCGTTGTTCTGTTTTCTTGATTTTAGTAGAATAGAACCGTCTCAAAATATTGATTTCTTACATTTCGGTTGGGTTTTGATAATGTTTTGGAACATTTATAGTGACACCAGTTTGCCCCCAATCTGGTAGCCTCTAGGCAATGCGCTGTGGCCTACATTGTCATTTTCACCATTTAGAAAGCTCGGCCCTTTGGGTTTGAGTCTAAAACAGTTGGCTGAGTTGAATTAATTGCATAATCTTATCGTTCTGATTGGTCAACCATATGATTAATTGGTTAATAAATAAGTAATTGGACAGGAGCAATCTTTATGAGTATTATTTAAATATTCTTTTAGTGAAATTTGATGTAATTTTGGCGTTTCCAGCATACTTCTGAGGGTAATTCATTAACATCTTTTTACTATGAAGTAGTTATCACAAGTAATTTTGTAATTGTTTAGTTGGTATTAAGATTTTACTTAACTAAATTTCAATTATGTCTTGCCTTCTTGTTTGAAAAACATCAGGTATTGTTGTGAGGCTTAAACCATTTAGACATTTATGTACTGTGATCTACGTTATCATTCTTCATCCTACTACATAATATTTGCACAGAAAGATTTAATTAGACCGATGTGCTGTTATCTAAACTGTCTTTTACGTTTCAGCATAAAGAATTGTATGGAACTAGAAACTTAGGCGGTTTATTTGTTAGTATATCTTAAAATTGATTCTCTTTTATTTAATTTTAATATATTTCTTTGGGTTCAAATTTGATATAATTTTGGCTCTTTCAACAAACTTTTGAGGATTCTCTGCTCAGCTAACTTGTGGCACTGGTTTATTTCTGAAGTATCATTATTATTATGTAGTTATTACAAGTACGTTGCGTTTCTTCAGTTGACGGTTTATTTGTTAGTCCCTCGAAAGTATGATTTATTCTCTATCTTTTTACAAGTAACTTTTGATGTCTTATTCAGAATAGTTGTGTTTGGGCAAGTCTGCTGTGTTTGTGTGGTTGAACTTACTTTTGAAGATTATTTGTCACCAGATACTTAGTTATTACAAGTAAATCTGTAAATTTTCAGTTGATGATAAGATTTTACTTCAGTATGTTTTCATTATTTCTATCTAGTTTGGATGTCTGTTGGATATCCTGTGGCTGCTGACTGCTACTAGGTCTGCTAGTAGTGGTAAATATGCAGTATGCAGTATATCTTGGCCTCATTATGACCTGCTAAACTTCGCAAGCGATCACTGGGATATATTGGCTACATTATTCCAAGTCTGCACCATCTATAGTTTTGTGTAGTCATTACAACTACTTTGTAAATAGTCGACGATAAATTTTTATTCAGTGAAATTTTTGTTAATTCCTGATTTCTAATTTCGAAATCATGTTGCATACCTTGGCTACTGACTAATAGCAACTCTGGTAGAGAATTTAACATGCTGATTGTAGTTAAGCAGTCAGTAGTTACTGTACATTATGTTCGATATATTGGTTTCAGTGTAACCTGTTAGCCTCAACAGGACCCCGCCGCCGGAGCCAACAGCAGCCATCCACAATCGGAGTCATATACCGTGACCGTCGTGGCCATCACCACCACGCAATGACTCGCCCAGGCGGTGAAGTCATCCTCTCTGCTGGCGCCCTTGGAAGCCCACAGCTCCTCCTCCTCAGCGGGATTGGTCCCCGCCCCCGCCTCTCTTCATGGGGCATCCCCATCGCAGTCCACCACCCAAACGTGGGCCAGTTCATGTATGACAACCCCCGCAACGGCATCTCCATCATCCCCTCTGTCCCTCTCGACCACTCGCTCATCCAGGTAGTCGGCATCACCCACAACGGCACCTTTCTTGAGGCCGCCTCCAATGTTGTCTCCTTCCGTCCCCCTCGCTTCCCTTTCCTCCCTGCTGCCTCCTCTCCTCTCCACCTCACCGTTGCCACCATCATTGAGAAGGTTGCTGGCCCTACCTCTGTTGGCAGCCTCCGCCTAGCGACCCTCAACGTCCGTGACAACCCCCTTGTCCGTTTCAACTACTTCGCCACCAAGGAGGACTTGGACCGGTGCGTCGTGGGGATGAGGAAGGTGGCGGAGGTGCTGGCGGCAAGGTCGATGGAGGAGTTCAGGATGACGATGGGGTGGTGGTCTGGGGACGGGAGGAGGGAGTTTAGGTTTGTGGGTGCTGCGTTGCCAGCGAACAGGGATGACGATGCAGTGATGGGAGAGTTCTGCAGGAGGACCGTGTCGACGATATGGCATTATCACGGTGGGTGCGTGGTAGGGAAGGTGGTGGACCGGGAGTACAGGGTGACTGGTGTCAGCGGGCTCAGGGTCATTGACGGGTCGACATTCTCAGTGTCACCGGGGACCAATCCTCAGGCTACTCTCATGATGATGGGCAGGTGAATGCACTTACCGCTCACATGAATCTCCCATCTGATTTTCTTTTGGTTCAGACGTGCATCAATGTGAGCGAGAGAGAGAGAGAGATCCTTTTTTTCTTGTTTGATATGTATTTTTGTCTGTTTATTTTGAAGGTATATGGGAAGGAAAATCAGTGAAGATAGGCGCGAGACGAGCAATGTTGCTGACAAGAAGGGAAGGAATCCACAGCCGCGCACCTCAAAAGGGCATTGAAATTCCCAGAGCTGCAGCCTTAAGAGGGGGGACGACCGGAGGCAACAGTAGCAGTAGTTTCTCTCTTCCTTTAATTAGCATTACACTACACTGTGCAGAGATTAACACATCATCCCCCCCTTTTTTCCCCCTTCTTTTTTTTTCTTTTAACCCCTGTAAAGCACTTCTGGTATACACAGACAAGAGTTTGCGTTAGCCAGAGACAGGCTAAACATAAATATAGGATTGTCTTTTAGACATTGAGCTCTTCGTTAATTTGTTGTTTGGACAAACACATGAATAAACCAAATAACCCTATGGTAGCCTCTTCATTGTTTCTGTACGTGTTTCTTCGATATAAAAGCGTATGCGATATAGGGTTCACTGGTTCAGTCAGTCGAAAAAAACAGGTGTTATAAAAAATAAAAAATGAAAATCAAGCCAGCTGGGGGGCGCAGAGGAACCAGAAATCACATTAATTAGCAGCCCGGCTGCTTTTAAAAGAACCGTGTGAAAAGACCCAAAATAGTGCTTAATTTATATATGGTTGCCACAACCTTTTTGTTACTTCTCTATCCTACAGATAATGAAAGCAGCGCGCAGCATTCTCATGCACGTGCGCGCGCTGGTGCATGCGAATTTTTTTACTTCATGCGTACTTCCATTATTTATGTCCGAAAAACCTAGCTTGGCCGATAAAAAGAAATAATAATAACAAGCTGTATATATATAAAATTGTCTACTAAGTAGTCATCGACATGCATGAATAGTGGCCTAGCATCCGCCGTAGGCCGCATCGATGTAAGCCGTAAAAGATGCCGGCAGCCTTGTCTTCGACCATACCATCCCTTTTCAGTTTCAAGAACGACAAGGCCGTTATCAAGCTATCATACCCAGCTTGGTGGTTTCGGCCTTCAGCAGCACCGACCACGTCGAGCTTCTCGGCCAGCTTCACCAGCCCCATCCTCTGATTAAACCCGCGACACGCCATCATGTACTTCACGTCATAAACGCTCCCCAGCACGTTCTGAACCCGGCACAAGAACCGGCGTCTCCCCTCCGGAAGCGACCTTCCCATCAACAGCTTGACGGCGTAGCCCACGTCGTACAACCCGTGGAAGGTAATCCACTTGATCCTGTGGCGGTAAGGCAGAAGCACCTTCCGGTAGAACGACCTAGCGAAGCAGGAGGCGCACGCCCCGTCACGCTTATTCTCGTCGAAATCTATCCCGCTGTCCAGCAACAGTTGGACGGAGCTCTCGTGAGGGTCGGCCGCAGGGTCAAACTCCCTGAAATTAACCTCCCACGACCCCTTGAACACGCCTTCGTGGTCGTAGAACGTCAGGCCCAGCTGGATGATCTTCATCGCGTCCACGTTCCTCCTCATGTCGCGGTACCGCCGCTCCTCCGACGCCCCGAAAGGGGTGCGGTACAGGAAACCCGGGAACTCCGTGTCCATCGCGACGTAGGTAGAGGAGGACGACGACGACTCTGCAAGAATTCTCGACATGCGGTCGAGCTCTTTTCGGATGTTGCGCTTCCAGACCCGTATCGATTTCATCGTGTGGTGTCTAGCCTACACAAATATGCTGGCAACTTTCATCTGCGTCCTCTTGTTAACGAATATATAATAAAACCATGCCATGTCCTCTCGGAAACCAATTGCTACTGGGAATCCAAATAGTAAACTAGTAGTTCCTTTTCCGAGTTGATATAGGATGAAAACCCCCCTCCAAGATGATAATGTATTTATTTACATACGAGGCCCACAATACGTTTTGGGCAACTCCTCAAAAAAAAATATGGGCTTCAATTAACCAAAGGGCCTGTTTAGATGAAGTTAGTGTTTGGAGAACAATGGGCCCAACATCGACGTAATTTGTGCCAGGCCGAAAAATAGCCCTGAACTAAGTGCGTTGGAGACCAGCGGGCCGATTCACCGAACAACAGGATTGAGCAAGGCCCAATCTTTGCTGTAGACGCACCCTGAGAACTGGAGTAATTTTTCGTTGGTCTGATTCACACTCCACTACGCTGATAAAGTCATTGCACCATGCTATGCTTTAATCTAATAATTTGCCAAAGTCCACCTCCTTGTATGTGTAATGATTGTGACTTCAAAAGATTTACCCATCGCATCTAGAACGAGGTTCGATTGCAGATAACCCCCTCGTACTATGATGGCGTAGCCGTTTTTATCTTTTGTACTTCACATTAGAGTGCTCTCGATTTAGTTTTAGACTCTTTTTTTTTCATATAGTTAAATTGAGAGGAAAATATAATTGATTAACGTATGATCCACACATGACATTGTAATCTTTTAGAAAATGATGTCGTATTTTAGTTTAGAAGATGTAACTGTTTGCCCCCCCCTTGAAAATTTACTTCAGTATTAGATGTGTTTTGCTCGTGTGCAGAAAGTTTGACTATTTTGTTCCACAATAACTTCTTAAATCCACTCCGAATGCATATCCGGTATAATTTGGAGTTAGATTATTATCGATATATCTTATTGCATTAAAACTCTAAAATTATGACGGATGTTGTAACTCAAATGTCGCCCTTTAGAAAGTGAACAAAAACGTTATAAACATTACCTCCTGAACTAATTTACGCAAAGCAACTAATTAATAAAAAAATTATCTGGAAAGTCTCTATCTGAATCTGCTTTTCGTAATGAGAAATGATTTTGCGGTGGGATTATATATTTTAATTAATCCGTACTTCGTTTAGTTGAGTAATGTTGTAACCTTGGATTCTGGGAGAACGAGGAAAACAAGCAAGGTTTTTTGGTGGTTTTTTAATTAAAAATAGTTGTCTTGTAGACTGACTAAATATAATGAAATATTAATCAAAGTTTTCGTAGGAAATTAAGAGTTTAGTACAGCAGTAATTGAACTTTGATAACGATGTGCCCATAAGGGATATGATATATGATATGATGAGCTCAAACTATATTGATACTGGATTCATGGAAAAATACTCTTTTACTTATTCCCTGTATGTTCAACAATTCATCACATCAACTCATTCTCAGTCCACACGTTAGCTGGCCTAACAAGTAACAATTATGAGTGACAATTACTTCTCGCTCTCTCCCCGTCATTTTCTTCTAGATGTCATTATTTGTAAAAATAATTAGGAAACAATGGTTAAATTATACCCTTCTAAGAAAATAATAGGGAAAATGGTGTCAAAGGCCGTAAAAGCAAAATCTTGATGTGCTGCGTCTCCTTGGACTTTTTTTTCCATGTGGTTCAGCACTTAATTAAATTGGAGATCTATGTTCTACAGTCATTCTTTAGCAATTATTAACTGTCAACTAAGTATAAATAGAGTAAAAAATAAAAACCACTAAATGCCCTTATCTCTCATCTATCCTTTCATGTTAAATCTAAAAGCAAGTTGAATTAGACTTAACAAGAAAGTCTAATTTCATGTTAAGTTCAACTTAATTCATGTTAAGTCTAATTTAATTCCTTTTAAGTCTAATTTAAATCATGTTATGTCTAATTCAACTTGTTTCAAGTCTAATTTAATTCGTGTTAGTTTAATTCAACTTGTTTTAAGTCTAATTTCATGTTAAGTCTAATTTGATTCATGTTAAGTCTATTTTAAATTCTTTTAAGTCTAATTTAAATCATGTTATGTCTGATTTAACTTGTTTTAAGTCTAATTTAATTGGATTTAACATGAAATTAGACTTCAAAAAGTTGAATTAGACTTAACACGATTTAAATTAGACTTAAAAGGAATTTAACATGATTGAAATTAGACCTAACTTGAACTATTATTAGACTTAACATGGACTGAATTTAGACTTAACACGAATCAAGTTGGACTTAACATGAAATTAGACCTAACATGAACTGTTATTAGACCTAACATGTACTGAACTTAGACTTAACACGAATCAAGTTGGACTTAACATGAAATTAGACCTAACATGAACTGTTATTAGACCTAACATGTACTGAACTTAGACTTAACACGAATCAAGTTGGACTTAACATGAAATTAGACCTAACATGAACTGTTATTAGACCTAACATGTACTGAACTTAGACTTAACACGAATCAAGTTGGACTTAACATGAAATTAGACCTAACATGAACTGTTATTAGACCTAACATGTACTGAACTTAGACTTAACACGAATCAAGTTGGACTTAACATGAAATTAGACCTAACATGAACTGTTATTAGACCTAACATGTACTGAACTTAGACTTAACACGAATCAAGTTGGACTTAACATGAAATTAGACCTAACATGAACTGTTATTAGACCTAACATGTACTGAACTTAGACTTAACACGAATCAAGTTGGACTTAACATGAAATTAGACCTAACATGAACTGTTATTAGACCTAACATGTACTGAACTTAGACTTAACACGAATCAAGTTGGACTTAACATGAAATTAGACCTAACATGAACTGTTATTAGACCTAACATGTACTGAACTTAGACTTAACACGAATCAAGTTGGACTTAACATGAAATTAGACCTAACATGAACTGTTATTAGACCTAACATGTACTGAACTTAGACTTAACACGAATCAAGTTGGACTTAACATGAAATTAGACCTAACATGAACTGTTATTAGACCTAACATGTACTGAACTTAGACTTAACACGAATCAAGTTGGACTTAACATGAAATTAGACCTAACATGAACTGTTATTAGACCTAACATGTACTGAACTTAGACTTAACACGAATCAAGTTGGACTTAACATGAAATTAGACCTAACATGAACTGTTATTAGACCTAACATGTACTGAACTTAGACTTAACACGAATCAAGTTGGACTTAACATGAAATTAGACCTAACATGAACTGTTATTAGACCTAACATGTACTGAACTTAGACTTAACACGAATCAAGTTGGACTTAACATGAAATTAGACCTAACATGAACTGTTATTAGACCTAACATGTACTGAACTTAGACTTAACACGAATCAAGTTGGACTTAACATGAAATTAGACCTAACATGAACTGTTATTAGACCTAACATGTACTGAACTTAGACTTAACACGAATCAAGTTGGACTTAACATGAAATTAGACCTAACATGAACTGAATTTAGACTTAACATGAATCAAGTTGAACTTAACATGAAATTAGACTTAAAAAGAATTAAATTAGATTTAACAAGAATCAACTTGGCCTTAACATGAAGTAAAATTGAACATAACATGAAATTAGACTTAAAATAAGTAAAATAGACTTAACATGGTTCATGTTAAGTCTAATTCAACTTATTTTTAGACTTAAAATAAGTTGAATTAGACATAACATGATTTAAATTAGACTTAAAACGAATTAAATTAGATTTAACATGAATCAAACTAGACTTAATATGAATCAAATTGGACTTAATATAAAATTAGACTTAAAACATGTTAAATTAGACTTAACATGATTCATGTTAACTCTAATTCAATTTATTTTTAGACATAAAACAAGTTGAATTAGACTTAACACGATTTAAATTAGACTTAAAAAGAACTAAATTAGACTTAACATGAATCAAACCGGAACTAACATGATAGATCTGGAGAGAACGAAGAGGGAGGAGAAAATGAGGGTATTTTGAACTTTTATGTTTGTTTCTCTCTCTTTGTGCTTAGTTGACATGATAATTACATGGAAAAATGGCTACAACACATGATGTGACATTTCTTAGGACTGAACCACATGAGAAAAAAATGAAGGGGCTGCAGCACATCAAGGTTTTACTTTTGGGGTCTTGACACAATTTTTCCAAAATAATAAGATGAAATTTAATCAAGATCGGTAGTAAGGGCCCCTCGCAAAGCCTTAAGTCACTCTCCCAAGGGATACGTACGTATGATCACCTCTTCGTCATATGCTGATCCATTACAAACGTAAGTTACAAATTAAGATATAGTCAAGAGAGAGAAAAAATGGATATTGAAAGACAACAACTTCCTCATTTGTACATTCTTAACCCCCAGCATAAAATTTTCAAATGCCACAATATGTCCCTACATGGCTCAAGGAACAAACGTGGCGATGTGAAACTTCTCCTCTAGCGTGTCGTGAGTAAAATGATGCTCGAGTTTGGGGGCATTTGTTGTTTGTTTTTGTTTTGTTTTGTTTTTGTTTTTTTTTTGTTTTTCAAATGAGCTCGCCTCAGATCAAGCTTAATTGTACTAGTTAAAAAGATTCACAACCTTCCTAAATATAATTTGACTAACGCGACAATCACAGCTGTTCATCACGATAATATCAATATATATATATATATATATATTCATCAATCACAAAAGTCAAGAGAAGGAAATCCAAAACTCTCACTCCCAACACTCGACGATACCACAACAACAATACTCTCCAGAACACGAGAAACGTCCCACCCCCTTCCTTCTCCGAGAAAAACAATTCAGTCCGTCGATCGATCATCTTGAACAAGCGACACATCAACCGTTGCCTGAGAATTAGTTCGCCGGCACAAAAAAAATCAGGTTGCTCGTTTGGTTTCGGTAGAACCTGGGGCGGTTCCCCCCCCCTCTCTCCTGTTGAAAACACTGTCGGCCACCGCTATGCGCGTGTTGTGGGGGGTCCGATAACGACACGCCGTTGAAATTTGATGAAGAATCCAAACGCGCTCGACGGGCGCGCATCGATCGTTGATGCAGCGGGGCGGACCTTGTTGACGACGTGACGTTTTATACGCGCATCAGAGAGGAATATCAAACGCCCAGATTAATTGGGGTGGGGAAATTACAGAGTCTTGTGACGATCCTAGCTAGGCCCAGAAGATATAACCAACCCCACTCAAACATGGAGAACTTGGGAGGCGCAGGGGGCGAAATCCCCGAAAGCCTTGGGCCCTTTCACCACCTCCCACTCTACCCTCCACCCCCCCTCCTCCTCGTCCACCGCCACCCTCCCCACCCCAACATCCATCCCTCTCCCCACCACGTATATCCTCCCCTCCTCCTCCTCCCCCTCCCCCTCGGCTCCTCCGCTCCCGACCGCCGCAAACGGCCTCCTCAGCTCCCCCGGAACTCCACCCCCGGCCACCTTCGCCCACCCGTCCGTCGCCGGGTCGTAGGCCTTCACCCGACCCTCGCCGTACTCCGACACCACGAAGAGGGTCCCGCCGACCACCACGCCCGCGCCCGTCCACCCCTCCCTCAGCCCCGCGCTCATCTCCTCCCACGTGTCACGGTCGGCGTCGTACACGCAGCCGCGTGGCGAGAACGTGAAGGGCCACGTCCAGCCCTCCGTTAGCAGCATCCTGTTCCCGACCACGGCGGCGTCGTACCTAAGATTGGGACCACACGATCTACAGGTTATTATTATCATTAATATTATTATTATTATATGCCAGAATATTATGGGTCAAAATGACGCGACAAGGAAGTTTATATGCTAATATGGCAAATTTCACTCGGAAGTCAATTGCTTGGCCTCTAATTCTGAAAAGGATTTTCCAGTTTAAGAGTAAAAAAAAAAAAAAAAAAACATACATGAGGAATAAAGGGTAAAATTATCTATTTCTAGGCTAAAATGGCTTCGAATTGAGAACCAAATCAGCAAGCACTGAAGCCGGAACACAAAATTCTCGGAAACGTTTAGGGAAAATCATGGTGATTTCATTATTATTATTGTTGTTGTTGTTGTGGCTTCGAATCGAAGAGAGAGAGAAAAAAAAGAGACAATTAGCTCCAAAATCCCTAATTTATTAAGAAATCTCCCGGAAAAAATAAGGTACGCATCACAAAATCTTACCTCGCCATTCCACCCCTCAACGGCGCCACGTCGACCCACAGATCCCTCGCCGGATCATACCTCTCCACCTCAGCAATCCCGCCGTCGCCGCCGCCAGCAACGATCACCTTCCCGCCAATCGCCGCCGCCGCGAAAAACGCCCTCCCGCTCCTCATCCTCCCCTTCCCCTTCCTCCACGAGTTATTCGCCGAATTGTAAACCAAAACCTCATCACTCACCTCCCCATCCTCCTCCATCCCCCCAACAACGTAGATCTCCCCTAACCTTCCGTCGGCGGCGCACGCTAGCGAGGCCCCGCAGATCCGTGCGCCGCCGGTCGGCATCGGGGGGAGGACGAACCAGCGGCGGGACTGGGGGTCGAGGGCCTGCCATTGGAGGCGGTGGGCCAAGGGGTCGAAGGCGAGGACGAAGAGATGAGGGAGGGACAGCGAAAGGCTGGATTTCGATCGGAGGAAGCTAGGGCTTGTGAGGGTCTGGTTCCACGTTGAGGAGACGGAGCGGGCGACGGAGGTGAGGGGGAAGGGGAGGCGGAGGAGGCACAGCTCCGCCACTTCGTTGGGGAGGCCGGGTATCAGGTCTCCGTCGGCGGCGTCGGCGCCGGAGCTTCGCGCGCTGGGTTCCATTGAGAAGTGTTGGGGGTGGGCGGGGGTAAGAGGGGAGGGGTCCTGGGTTTATGGGTTTCGGATCGGGGCTAGATTTATTTATAGGGAGGGGGGGATCGTAGGGGAAGGGGATAGGGGTAATTTTGTAATATGTGACATTTAGCCTTATTTTGTCGTCATGTGACGGTGGGCTCCGGTTGGGTCCCACAGGGGTGAAGGCAAGCCGGAATATAGTGGGTGATGATGGACGGTGGGGCCCAATTGCTTGCGATTCTAATTAAACGGATCCAACGGATGTGATATTGACACTGTCACGCGGCTATTTCGTTTACTCACGAACGTACAAATATTATTATTATTATTATTATTATTGTTTTGGCTGTTTGATTGGTTTCCTATAAGGGGCTGTTCGTTTGGCCAAAAAAACTGGGAAATCAAATAATAGGAAACCTATTTCCTATTATAATTATTTTGAAGTTGTTTGGTTGGCTTAAAAAAGAAGGAAATTATAGAATAGGAGATTAGATGAGATGAGTTGTCACCTTATTATTGGATGATGTGAGTGATTTTTTAAAAAACTTGTTTTGAGGTTGTTTGGTTGGTTAAAAAAATAAGGAAATGAATTGGAGGTATATTATTGGATGATGTTTTGAGATTGTTTGTGTTTGGTTCGTTTTTAAAAATAAGAAAATAGATGAGATGAGATGAGTTGGAGGTATATTATTGGATGATGTGACACGTACTTAAGGAAATTGATTTCTTGTTTTTTTTTGAGGAAATGGATGGAAAGGAATGTTTAATGAGATGAGATGAGTTGTCACAATATTATTGGATGATGTGTGTAATTTTTAAAAATGAGATAAAATGAGATGTGATGAGTTGGATGATGTGACACGTTTCTTTTGTTTGGTTTATTTTTAAATGTAAGAAAGGAGATGAAATGAGATGAGTTGGAGGATAAAAATAATATTTTATTAGATGTTGTGGGTGAGTTTTAGGGATGGAAATGGATAAAAATATTATTATATTGATTTCCTTGTACCGATTTCCTTTTTTTGGTTTTTAGGAAACCAACCAAACAGCCCCTAAATCAAGAAAAAAAATGGTACATAAAAATTAATAAAATATTATTTTTATTCATTTCCATCTCTAAAACTCACCTTAACATCTAATAAAATATTATTTTTATCCCACAACTCATCTCATATCATCTCCCAAGCGGCTGTTTGTTTGCCAAAAAAAAGAACGAAATTAAGGAATAGGAAACCTATTTCCTTAAATAATTGTTTTATGGTTGTTTGGTTGGTTCAAAAAAGAAGGAAATTAAATAATAGGAGATGAGATGAGATGAGTTGTCACAATATTATTGGATGATGTGAGTGATTTTTTAAGAAAAGTTGTTGGATGGTTGTTTGATTGGCTAAAAAAGAAGGAAATCAAAGAATAAGAAACATATTTCTTATAATAGGTCCTATTCTTGTGTTTGGTTCAATCTTAAAGGAGATGAGATGAGTTGTCATTATATTATTGGATGATGTGACCCACACTTAAGGAAATCAATTTCCTTGTTTTTTTGGAGGAAATGAGTGGAGATGAAATGGAGATGAGATGAGATGAGTTGTCACAATGTTATTGGATGATGTGAGTTATTTTTAAAGATGAGATGAGATGGAGATGAGATGAGTTGGATGATGTGACCCATAAAAGTTATTTGGTTTATTTTATTGGATGATATGAGATGAGTTGTTGGATGAAAATAATATTTTATTAGATGATGTGGATGAGTTGTATGATGAAAATAATATTTTATTGGATGTTGTGGGTTAGTTTTAGGGATGGAAATGGTGGAAATTGCACTTTTTTGATTTCCATTAACCTATTTCCTTTTTTTGGTTTTTAGGAAACCAACCAAACAACCCCTAAAAAAAACATAAACATAAGAAATGAGTCACATTATCCAACTCATCTCATCTCCATCATATCTCATCTTTAAAAATTATTCACATCATCCAATACTATGATACAATTTATTTCATCTCATTAACATTTCATTTCCACCCATTTCCTCCAAAAAAACTAGAAAATAGATTTCTTTAAGTGATATAATGACAACTCATCTCATCTCATCTATTTTCTTATTTTTATGAATGAACCAAACACAAGAAAAGAACTTATTACAGGAAATATGTTTCTTATAATTTATTTACTTATTTTTTAGCTAACCAAGCAAGCTCAAAATAAATTTTCTTAAAAAATCACCTACGTCATCCAATAATAATGTGACAACTCATCTCTCATTCTTTGATTTCTTTCTATTTTTAGCCAACCAAACAATCTCAAAATAATTTTTTTTAGAAATAGGTTTCTTATTATTTGATTTACCCTCTTTTTTATGCACACAAAAAACCCCTTAGCAGAGAAGATAATATAATGATGATGTGTTAGTGGGTGTCATTAATTTTGACTTGGCGGAGGCGGCGACGGCGATGGTGAGGAGGACGAGGGCTAAGGCGACGAGCTTAAGAAAACCCTTGGTTTTAGAGAGAGAGAGAGAGAGAGAGAGAGAGAGAGAGATAAAGAGAGAGTTGTGTTCGAGGGATTGAAGAGAGGGGATAAAGTTATTTTGGGGATTTTAGCTTAGCTGACATGTAATAATTGCTAAAAATGACTGCAGTACAAAATGTCACACTTCAAGTGGCTGAATCACATTAGGGAAACTAAGAGGGGCTGAAGCACATGAAGTTTCTGTTTTTGGGGCCTCGATACATTTTCCCCATATTATTATTATTATTGTTGTTGTTGTTTTCTTTTTTTAAGCAGAGAAGATAATATAATGATGAAGTGTTAGTGGGTGTGATTAATGGATGTTCCTTTTTTTCCCTTGCTTAATCATCAGCATGCGTCAGGAAGCTCCACCGAAATTAATCATTATTTTGCTTATTTACCTTTTCCGTAATATGCAAAATATATATGTTGTTCATCCACGATTGGGCCAATTAATCTTTGAAATAAATCCAACAGGCTCGTTCCACATTTTTCTTAATTAATTTTTACTAGAGAAGGTCTTTGACATGTGATTTATTGATAATAAAGGAGTAAAGGACACCTCATTATAAAGTTAGTCCTCCACTAATTTCGTACTATTTCATCAAATTTCAAAGAAAAAGAAATCCATTAAAGCTGCATGCGGTACGAGTCTTCGAGATGCAATAAAAGCGAAGCCGTGCACCAGCAGGCACGGAGTTTTCTTTCACCGCGAACGCAATAATCCTGAGATCTGGCTGATCAACGTCAAAGCACCTGCTGAAAATGATGGCTCATTTACATTAAATTTTTTTTTAGTCTAATTTGTTACTAATCTTAGCGGAGAGAAGAGCAAAGGTTACTACTAAACCCTTGGCCCTGATTTAAAGCTAAAGCATCAATCACATCATTATCCTCCCCTCCTCAACCTTTGGGAGTTCCCTGATGACCATAAAACTTTGCTAAATTAGGTTTTGATAAGGAAATTAACAAGCAAAATTACAGATTGATCGTTTTCATCATGAATGCCTCAATTCAGAATAGGGTTTTCAGTGGGATGCCAATCGATGCCACTAAAATAGGTGCTTATTGATGGAGAAATTAATAATAGATGCTTATGCAAGTACATAACCGCTACCAAGACCGGCTGCAATGTCAAAGAAAAATTCCTCAATGACCCAAAATATGGGACCAGAGACAAGTGAGGTGTCCTCCTCTTATTGGATAATGAGTTGGCCATCATTAATGATGACCAACTCATTATTCAATAGGAGGAGGACACCTCACTTGTCCCTATTATTGGTCTCATATTTTGGGTCTCTATAACAAAGCTCTACGTATTCGCCACGTTATGATAGAACAAGAATGCACATCATATCCGAATAATCCGCGTGCGAGTTGAGCGTTCCGAGCCATACTTTCCGCCGAATTGATCATATTAAGGTATCCGAATCCAATATGCACATCTTGTTGTGTAAATTCTTCGGTGACGCTTTCACGGATTAGTCTGCAATTTATCCCCCTAGCCCCCCAAAAGTGGTGAGGGCTGTCATTTCGCTTCAAGTCAGCAAGAGTAGGCGCATAAATTAAGGAGACCTTCAAGCTTACCCTACACCATGATTCAAGCTGTAACCCTTTTCCGTTCTCAAGTAACGGTAAGAAAGGGTAATGTAAAAAAAAAGAACGGTTTTTCTATAGAGTGTCCATGGACACTCTATAAGAGAGGAGAGAGAGAGAAATGAATGAGGAGGGGATCCCCATGCAACCCCCAACCCCATCTTCATTCATTTCTCTTTATCTCTCATCTCTTATAGATTGTCCATGAGCACTCTATAGAAAACCCGAAAAAAGAATTAATCACGAAGATAAAGGTTATGTGAAGGGCAAAGAATGATGGATTATAGAGGAGAGGGAACAAAGAGCGTGGGGACCAAAAAGATGTTGTCTTTACACTACGTGGTCGAAGTCGTAGACACGTTTCATACCTAAATTAGACGTCTACATCGATCCCCTAAGCTCTTACTTATAGAAATCACTTCCAACTGTGGAGTATCTATCTATATTTTGGATAGGTGGACAAGTATCTAGCGTGACTTGAAGGTGAGAACCTACCATCCAAAGAAAATGGCGTCTACACAAGGAATTTTTTTTGACATAGTCCACTTGGAGATCATGATCATCCATTGGAAAAGCTAATAAATATCAATTAACTTGTCATAATCACATACGAAGAAAAAAAAATATGAAAGGAAAAAATGGGTGCTTGGTAATGATGGTTAGCTGCTCAATGGTCCAATCAAATAATGTCTAATTACACTTAAAACTCATCGGAGGAGAAGTACTATTTGGGATTTAGAGGATAGATTAGGGGGGAAATTAGTTCTGGCATAAAAATCAAAACCTAATTAAGAGTGGTAGATCTCCTCCGATACAATATTTGGTGATGTCCCATCCTAGGTTGCATGCTTGTTCCTGAGATGATGCCACCTTTTGGATTCCGATACAAAATGAATGGTAGCCATTGGGACTCGCACCACATGGACACTTGTGAGCTATTTTGATGGGAAAACCCTCCCATTTTTGGCCAATTCAATTTGATCTTGTGCCAATAAAGAGATACATCGATCTTACCTCACATTAGATAGCTTAATTACCAACCCTAATCAATTGTCTCTATTGTGAATGTGATCCACAATTAATCTTCTAGCAAACCCTGCTTAGTCTCTAAGGCATGACATCCGCAAAACGTCTTAACATATCCTGAAGTTGATTTTTTTTTTAAATGGGTTAGTTGGAGCAGAAGAAAAGCATAACATTTAACTCATAACTCTAAACATTATTTTGGGTGTGGGTGGGTGGGTGGGGGCGGGGATTCCACAGAAGCCATCCAATATTTTTCGTTGGCAACACATTTAGATTCTAAGGGCCCATTTGGATGGGGTATTTCGCCCCGAAAATTGGGAGGAAAGCTGCCAAAAAACTACCATTTTGACAGTTTTCCTCTTAATTTTCGGAGCAAAATACACCATCCAAACGGGCCCTAAATGTGGATCGACGCTATCGTGGGGCTTTTCTGCAAAACGTGGACACGTTATCGGGTGTTTTCTGCATTTCTAACAGCTATTCGGGGGTTAAGTTCGATTGAAGTTATTGGGGGATTACTGCCAAATACTGGAAGTTTTTGTGGGTTTAGGGTTTAGTTTAATTTACCCCTTAAACAACCATATTCGTAGAGGGTGGCATACATCAAAATTTTAGCTCATAAGAAAAACAAAAACTAGATATATAAAGAGCTTTGCTACAGTGACCCAAAATATGGGACCAATAGAGGGGACAAGTGAGGTGTCTCCCTCTTATTGGATAATAAGTTGGCCATCATTAATGATGATCAACTCATTATCCAATAGGAGAGAGAGACCTCACTTGTCCCCTCTATTGGTCCCATATTTTGGGTCATTGAAGAATTTTTCATATATAAATAAACATCAACAGAATGGGTTGAAGTTGTTTGTGAAGTGGGTCATTTTAAAAGACTTCATCCCAGCGCTCACCCTGGAAAGAATAAAATCCTAAGGAAGCAAACAAATGAGAAATGCCTCTAGAAATGCTCGTAAGCAGCAAGACGTCAAATAACAATCTAACAAATTAAATACCCAAATTCAGGGCCTTGCATCATGCAATTACAAAGCCAGGGCCCTTTTCTTCTGCACATAAGGCCAAACAATAATAGAAAGTATGATAAAAAAAATTTTAAAATTATGAAAATCACTTTATTGCATAATTACACTCACCGTCTAATTTGGTGATAGATTAAAATTAATGCCGCCCAAGTTGCAGAGCTTTTGATAATAATATCGGTTTAAGCCAAAGCACGTGCGAAGACATTAGCAATTCTACGACGCCTTATTATTATAATCTACATATTACTTAGAAGAAGAATAAGAAAATAACTAAATAATAAAAAAAGGCAAGGAGATGGAAAAGGAGAGAATGTTGAACCGTGTGGACTCGGAACTCCTCCGCCGAATTTCCACTGTCAGCCGATAAAGACGGAGGGCGGCCTGGGGGCCCACCAAGGCCTGTCTTCTTCCTCTTCACATAATTACACCTACTCGCGCTCAATACTTTCAAATAAGAAATTATTTGAAGCTGTAATTCGCTAATCACCTTTATAAACGCCTTTTTCGTCTTTTCGGATTGAATAACAATAATTATCCTGTTCAATTCTACTTATAATAATGTTTTATTTCGTTAAACAATTAAAGCTTTTTAATCAAACTTGCTGGGTTAATCAGATGCAGTCTCTTCACATGATCAGTTTATTAGCTCTGATCAAGTGGATTAACGGTCTATGAGCATCAAAAACACAGAACCACCCAAGGGAGTGTTTGATTTGGAACTACAGATGTAGTCGCAACATTAGTTGTATGTTTGGATTGATATGATTAGAACACTACGTGCTTCCAACTACATTTATGGGTGTTTGGTTTGATGTAGTTGCAATACTCACGTACGCTAAAAATGAGGGGGGGCGTTACATCCACGCTCTACATTTAAACCATCGCAACAACATTCGAGTTGCAACTATATTTGTGAATGCAACAACTTGAGTCGCAACTACATTTGTTATCACATTTGTTATCGCAACACCCTCCCATCAAAAACACCCCCCACCATCATTACCTTCACAGAAAGTCCCCTTTCAAAACTCGGATGCATTAGCAGCCGGTCCTCGCAATGAGGGATCGAGCTGGAGGAAAAAGACAGGAGGAGATGGGAGGACCCTGAGCGCTACTGATTAAGACTGCGCTCTCCAAATGTTATTGTCATAATAAAATTCAATTCTCCTTTAATCGTCGGCAGCCACGTTGCCTTACCTATTTGACGACGATAGCAAGACTCCATCCACTGCTGTTTCTGTCAAGAAAAAGCTAGCTACACTTGCGTCCGCATACGGCTCAATTGCAAGCAAAAGGTCTCTAATGACAGCAGAATAATGATAAAGCATTTGAATCAACATCCTTGTTTTCACTCTCTCGTAGCAGTACAGGAAAAGAAAGGCAACCACACTAAGGAAAGTGACCCAGCAGAGCAAGTCGATTCTTACATGCTAACTTTAACAATTAATACTGGTGGTCCCTGAGTAAGAACATACGCGTGTATGTAGTACGTGCTCCTCAAAGTCTTCAGTTTAAGCACCTGAAATGAGAACAGCCCATGTTGTTAGGGTGAGATAGATGCAGTTGCTTTGAGCCATTAAACTCGTTGAAAACCGCACCACACCGCACCGAGGAAGAGAATACAACAAGAAAGAAAGAGCCAAGTAGCAGCGACTTGTTGCTTGCTGCAACCGAAACTTAATAAAGGAGGATATGATGATATCATCCGTGAAAAAGACTACAAATAGGGAACTGATGGTAGGACTAGAATATAAATTGCCACTTATCGTATGGTGACGATCCGGTGAGGGTAGGCTAAGTGATAAAAATGGAGGATCTCTTATAGGAACTTCCTCGTTGAAGATGAGGCTTACAGTCTTTGTAAAAGGAATGGTAAAATAAAATAAACCCTGTCTGGATGTCCCAAATAAATCAGCTCGAGACAGGTTTGGACCAGGGTGGGTTTGAAGCATATCCATCTTCAGGCGTGTCCCTAGGTCCGACGGTCGGGGGCTTACAACAGTGAGTAGATCAAATAAATATGAAAATATAGTAGGAAGAATAATCAAGCTGGAAACTTTGAAAATGATGACCGCAAAATTTCTTCATCGTTGGTCTTCATGCAATATTCTTTGCATTTAGAATTTTCTGCCAAGTCATAAGGGTATGACTCTATGGTACAGACTTAAGTGTCACAAGAGTATGGTGTATAAATCATTTTCATTACTCCAGAGTTTTCCACAGATTATTCAGCGCTTGTACCTTATTAATGTCTAGTTGATCCAGATTGCATTATCTGGGTATTTAATCAAGAGCGCACATTAAATCAGAAAAAAGAGATGCATCTTTGAGCTCACTGTTGCAACCCACAGGTATTGTTTACTTTTAATTCCGTGCCACAATTCAAGCATGGTAACATGTAAGGCACAGCTATATACTCAATTTTATTTTATCTCCTTATAGGACCAGATCGCTAAATAGCAAATAAATACATGCATTACCTGCTCCTCATAGAGGCTGCTCTTGCTTACATATAAAGTCCCTCAGGCACCCCTTCCTTCTTCTTAAACATGACTTTCTCTTTCGCCTTCTTGAAATCCACATGAGTCACCTGAAGTAAGCACATGTCAGTACTGCAACCAAAGAAGCTATTGAAGAAGAATTTAATCTCGTTAACAATTGTCCTACATAGCTGGAGGGAAGTATCTGTTAGGGATTAGACAAAAGATGATAAATAAGGAGACATTAGCTTCAGTTATTAACAAACTGGGATCAACTGATCATCATAAGAATTCATAATTTTGACTCCCAAGGGCGTTAAAAAATTTAAGTCATTAATCCAGACAGCTTCCAGGAGATGATGGCCATCATTTGTCATAATAAGAGTGTCCACAAGAGCACATCAATTCACCTGATTCCACATTCAACCATCAAATATATGTTTTTTTTTAAAGTGGCAAGGACAACAAGTCTAATGATCTCAGGAAGAAACACAAAGTGATCTGGCCTGCAAAGGTACTCCCATCTCATTGGACATGCACCGATGATACATTGGTTATCCTTGAAAGAGATGTGTGTGCCTGCCATCGTTCACATTATATCAACGTAATAAATCAAAAACCTATAAACAGGTCCACAACTCATGACCCCTGAAATCTAATAGACCCCGACTCTACAACTTGGACTTCAATCAAGGGGGCTGGAGATGTGCTGGTTCTGCTAGAGGCACTACTTAAAAGTGCATTTTTTAGCAAAGCAACTGCATTGACCAGTTTCCAAGAAGACGTGATAGGCACCTTTGAACCAACAAAACACATGGAAAGTGCACAAAAAGAAAATACTTTATCAAAAATGACAAGAAGAAAGTACTTTTCAGAAGTTTTTTAAACCTTCTTGCCTTGAGGAAATTGAAACAGAAATAGAAAATTGAGTTGTCAGCTAACATAACATGCACTTTTTCATTGATGGTTTGAAATATCAAGGAAATAAAGGAGGTTTTTCAGTTCTTTCTGCTTCCCCTCACTTTCTTAAAAGCCAGAAAATTAAAAGATGTAAAAAAGACAAACACCATCAACTTTCCAATCACTTCCCCTTCACTTTGACTTGCTCAACTAGGAAAAATGGGCAAGTAGAAACACACTCCAATTCTAAAGTACATACGACTTATTCTCTAGCATCCAATTCTGAATAAACATCAAGAGTATATCTAAGCTATTAAACAGCCTTACCTTCATTCTGCGCTCTCTCAGAGCTAGCAAGCCAGCTTCTGTACAGATTGCCTTGATATCAGCTCCAGAGAACTCATCTTTAGTCATTACAAATTCTTCCAAGTTGACATCATCAGCCAGTGTCATTCTGGATGTATGTATCTACATAAAGGAAAATACAGGTTCTAAGAACAGAATTGGTATGCAATACCCAGGAAAAATAAAATAAAATAAAAGCATACTTCTATCATTCTATGTGAGACAAAACTAGAAGCATACTTCTATATGATCGACACTAAGTTTACCCCACAATATGATCATACCTGAAAAATGCGTCGTCTCGTTTTAATATCTGGAAGGGGAAATTCAATTTTCCTATCAATTCTTCCAGGTCGAAGCAAGGCCGGATCAAGACTTTCAATTTTGTTCGTCGCAAGAATAACCTTAACATCCCCTCTTGAGTCAAAACCATCTAATTGATTGAGCAATTCCAACATAGTTCTTTGTATTTCACGCTCTCCTCCAGAGTGAGCATCATATCTATAGAAAGGCAGAAAATGGAAAAAAATGAAATAAGGCAAAAAAAAAGATGGCAATTTGTATAAATAGACAGCACAACAGTTGTTGCATAAGCACCAACAACCTTAATTCACCCACCTTTTAGTACCTATGGCATCAATTTCATCAATGAAGACAATTGATGGTGAATGATCGTCTGCAACTCTAAAGAGTTCTCTGACAAGTTTGGGCCCATCGCCCAAGTATTTCTGGATCAATTCACTTCCGACAACACGCAAGAAAGTCGCTGATGTGGAGTTGGCTACAGCCTGAAAGGAGTAAAACAAAGCATTTAACACTTGAGGATGCCACTGCATTCTGCTTTAAACAGTATACTGTTGAAGACTTTTGGGTATATACTTCTCCCAATGTGTACAATGCAGAACAATCACTCTGTGGATACGTAACATAGCTCATTCCTGTAAACGAAGAATATCACAGTTTTCATAGAAATATTTTGGTACCAGCCAACTAGATACACTTCTAGCTCCAGACAATGTGCAGGGTGTTGAGCAAAGCCTTCAGGAAAGGCAGATTCTAATTACATGATCCTTGAGCTGATAGATACTTAAGCGTTGAGCATACGAGTGGGAGGGAGGGAAAAAAGGAAGGTGGGGGGGGGGGGGGGGGGGGATGTTGCAAAGAGATAAGTAAATTCCAAAAAAAAAAAGATATATATACCCCTAAAGTCATAGGCATTTTTAAATTTGCCCCACAAATCATACTGATTCTAAATTTGCCCTCAACTTGTTTCCATCCCTCAAATTTACCCTCCACCTTAATTCCAGTTAAAATCTTAAAACTTGTTAGGGTTAACTTCCATATTTATCCCTAGTCTAATTAATTATCTTCAGAAAATCAGGGAAACAAATGAAATTCATTATAATTCTCAACCTGTTCCATTAGAAACTCCTCAAACCAACCCATTTACAAAAAGTAAAAAAAAAAAAAAATCACATAGCACTCTGCAATCTACATCTCCCGCTTTCACATGGTATCAGATCGAATCCGTCTCTCAGCTATGATTTGAAGTGAAAAAAAAAAGAGAGTTCTTGGCTATGATAGACAAACCTATCCTGCTGCTAGGAGTGCTACCCATTAGCTGATCCTTTCTAGTATGCTTATATTATATGATAACCTATTTTTTCATTTAAGTGGGAGAGCAAAATAGTCTCTCGTGATCGGAGAGGAAAATGATCCCTTGTCAGCATCTAAAAAGGAACTCTTGGGTGCATCTTTTCCAATGAAATTAGTATTTTGGCTGTAAATTCTTGTGTTAGCTTCCCTTGGAAATCAAACAAATTACCCCGTAATCATCTGGAATAGCAACTAATTAATGTCTTCTGCTCTAGGCCCAACCCTAACAATTCGCAAAAAGTCAGCAAGGTCTTGCTTTCGCTGGCGACATGACTTCATTGTCAGCAAAGTGGGTCCGGGGTGTGTTACCAGAGAGAGTAGAAGACAAGAATTCGAGAGAAACAGAACGCGATCTTCTTTTCTGGAACGAGTTGGACTTTGGGGGAATTTGAGCGAAGAAAAAAATCTGAAGGGCAAGTTTAGAAATATTTGGGGGGAAATACCTATAATTTTAGGGGCATATATCGAAAAAGACCATTCTAAAAATATATGTTAGTAATGATTGTTATGATCTACAACATTTACATATCTAAATCCGACATCAAATTCTTCATAAAAATCATAGTTTTATCACTCCCCAACCGACCACAAATAGTAATCTAGGATAACAAGATCCATCACGGATCACTAAAGTCAAGAAGTACACTATCATTATTTATATATCATGAGGTTTCCACAATACATAACTAAATTACAGTACCTAGGCCAAAAACCAGTAAAAGATTTTTCTACAGTAAGCTGTCTATCTGTCTGCTTATGGTCTCTGATGGCATCTAATAATCACCAAAAATTCAATTTCTAGTTGTCGTGAACTGCAAATAACCACCAAGATAACAAGCAATGTTGATTCTCAAGCACCATGTACTTTTGTACATGGGACTTGACATGAAGTTTATCATTAAGTATGGGTTTATTATTGTGTTTTGGCAATTACAATAACCAAAACTTTAAAATCAGAATATGTATTATGAATCATTTTCCATATATATAGTATCATGTATCTTTATTTATCATAAATTGCAAGATAAAACCCACAGGCAATAACTTAGTAATTATATTTACAGCAATATGTATCACAATAGTAGGAACTAATTTAGAGCACAAAATAATGGACAAGGAGAAAGGATAAGGAGAAACAAAAAAAATAATTCAAGTGCAGTAATCAAACATGTCAAACATAACCACAAATAGTTTTATGAATGATAATTTTCTAAAACAAGTTCCTAGAAACAAGAAAATAAGCTAGTCTAACATCAATCAACCCTCCGGATAGACCAGGATGGTATCTTCATGTTCTTTGTCTTCTTTTCGCTCTCCACAAACTTATCTCGATTGTCTTCTTTATTTCCCTTTTGAAGCTTTTATGTCTTATGACTCTTACAAATAATTGGCACAAGTAAGAAAAAAGGTAAAATGCACATAATCCCCCTCATCAATCCTCCATGACAGACCCATAATAATATCTTCATCTTCTCTTCGCTTTCCACAAAGTTATCTGTGTTATCTTGATTGTCTTATTAATCTATCCTTTTGAAGTGTTAATAATCTTATGCCTCTTATCAATAATTGCCATAACTTCATAAGCATCCAAGAAATGGTATCTTGCACATAATCCCCCTTATCTATACCTTGAGTTACACTAAATCCCCCACAACTCTTTTATTCGCACTTAGTCCCCTCAATTCATGTTACTTGCAATTTACCTTTCTACAATAGCATTTCAAAGTGATAAGTGCTAGTAAATAAGTTGAGGGGGTTCTAGTGCAATTCAAGGTATAGATGAGGGGGGTTATGTGCATTTTACCTAAAACAACTTATTTGACCCTTGAAAATTAGGGATTAACAATCACAAGATTTACTAGAGATTAATAGTCATCCCTTCACCATAATTTTTCTTTTTTGGTGGTGCTAATTGGTCCTCTTTCAAGTTCAAAGCTCATGAGTATCTAATTATCTATCTAGAAGTTCATTTTTAGTTGGCAAGGTCATATTTCCCATGCACTCATCATTGGTCATATGTAAACCTGCTTTGTTTACCTTTCATCATTACCATATCTTGTATTAAACAAACATCATGGCACTGACTCTTAAATGTTCTAAAATAATTCTCCTCAAAGTGTAAGCGGAAGGCTTACACTCATATTCTCCATTTGAAATGTAGGTTTAGTGGTTAGTTGTACCTTCAGCAGTGAGTGGAGAAGAAAGCATGAATATAGGTTAGTATTTTCAAAGACTAAGCAGATATCTTGGGCTTGGAAATTCTCTTGCATTAAAAGACAAGGGAAGTTTTCAAAACTTGCAACCCATAATTTGACCCAACGCTTTTTCCAAATTCATTTATTTCTAATCAATCTATTAAAAGCTACCATTAGCACAAGATATGAGTTGTATTATAAGATTATCACCTGTTGTAATGTGTTAACTCAATAGTTATGTGCAAGGATACATACTGATTTTCCCACAATCGTATAAAATCATAAGATTCACACTGGAAGCCATAAGACATTTCAGCTATAATGCAATTTTGTTTCTCGAAAATTTAGTGCCTAGTTTATTCTTGTCCAACAGGTTTCTTTCAATCTCTAAATCCTATCAAAGCATGTATCCAGAATCTAGATCTATAGTTCAACATGCCAACATCCCCATACATTTTCAGCATGCCCACACTATTAAGGGACTGTTTGAATGTGTAAATATATGAGCACATGATATCTGCAGAAATACAGATACATATGCGCATTGCACATTTATTAGTAAATCTAAATGCTAAAAGTTAACATGCATGTGATGTTTATGTTCCATCCACGGTCTTTTGAAATATCCATAAAACAGTTCAAGCCAATGTGTGGATAGAATAGTCTAAACATGTCCTGCTGATGTCCAACTAGTTTTCTATTTTCTAATACAAATATCGTGGGAAAAACGTAGAGGGTTATTATTATATATCTATATCAATATCTATTGATATATTATGCAAGGCAGTGAGTTGAGCTTCTGTGACACCTAAAGGAATAAACTATGAGAAAATCCAGAAAAAGTGCTTACTTTTGCGAGTAAAGTCTTCCCTGTTCCAGGCTCTCCATATAATATAACTCCTTTTGGTGGTTTAATTCCAATATCTTCATAGAGCTCAGGATGGGTTAACGGAAGTTCAACTGCTTCTTTGATTTCCTGAATTTGAGCATCCAGTCCACCAATATCAGCATATGACTCTAAAGGAGCTTTTTCAACTTTCATAACGGAAACCATAGGATCCACATCATCTTGAAGAAGGCCTACAACTGAAAGGACCTGCAGAAATACACAAGGTAAATAACCATACTCTGCTAATGAACCTCAAGAAAATGTATGTGTGTACAAGAAGAATAAAAGTTATGAAAGAATTCATCGATTTTATAACGAATGATATTAAAGTGGTTGACTTCTAGTTTCAATTGTATTTGAAAAGGTTAGCACGCAATGAGACATTTCAAAGGATTGATCTATAGCTGTGTTTGGCAACTCCAAGATAAACCTTGACTTACTTTTCTTAAACTGGTCAGAGTTGGTCCATGTCGGCTTGGTCTGAAACAGGACTAGTCTAAGGCTATAATTTGATCTAGAAAAAAAAAATCCAACTGGGGCACAATATTTGCCAAACTAAAACTAGGTTTTGGACCCAGGTTGTATCAACTAAAACAAGTTTCATGGGGTTATCAAACACACCTCATGTTTCTTCATTGGATAAAACTTCATCTAGAATAAATTCCTGGATGTCCGCTTAAGTGTCTAGTATATCATAGAATTATAGGTAAAAATGCCTAAATAGCACACCCCAAAGTTCTACTATTGCTCAATACACACCACAATTTTTTATTAACAAGCACAAAACCATCCAGTAAAACCCTAAGACCACCTCATGATAAATAAAAAAAGAACTTGTTAGTGCAAGAAGGCTAGCTACAAGTTCAGCAATCAGAACGGGAATCTAAGAAACTAACACCCTAAATTTGGACACAAATAACCACAGATGCCTAACTTTGTATAATCAAACACTGCTCCATTAGTTTTAATTCGACCAACCTGCTTCAAAGCCCTAACTTTGCAATATGAGAGAGAAACTAGTATCCCAAGTTCTGCTACTGTGCAACTATGAAGCACGGATACGGACACGGCGACACGGACACGACACTGACACGGACACGACAAACCCCAAAAAAATAGGACACGGCTAAATTTTTTTAATGTTATTATTATATATAGATCAATATTGAATTAAATTCCTATTACATTTTCATATTTTTTTGTTATGTAAAGTGGAGATTATAAATAAGAAACTAAAGGAAAGTGTGTTGCAGGTGTGAATTAAGACGTCTGGATGACAATGATCTCTTGGAGAATTGAAGATAATAATGTTAATGTTAAAGAAGACAAGAAAGAAAAGATGAACATATAGAAAAATAGATCAATTTTTATGTTGTATTATTATGTAACCTTGGCTTGTATAATCAATGACAAACGTAAGTTATGTAACTGATTTGAAGATAATACCAAATTTTAATTTTCACTACTTCCATCTTGAGCATATAAAAATACAAGAGAATAAAGTTTAAATTGTAACTAGTTCTATGGCTACAAAATACTAAGTTACTAAGATTGCAAAAACATAAAAAATTAAACTCAAAAGCGTATATTAAAATAAAGTTTTCAAGTTGAAACATAAAAAAAATTATTCAATGACTTCAACTCCTTCATCCTCCTCAAACACAACGGCCTCCATCGTGGGATAATGGCACAACTTTTAAACATTTCATCTGTAAGGATAATGGCACAGCTTTTAAACATTTTAAATGCCAAATGTTTTAAATATTGCAGGCTAAATACAACCAAATTCATTGACTAGATAAATTAAAATAAAAAACAGTAAAAACAGAAAGAGAGAGAGAAAAGCAACTGAGAGAGAGGAAGAGATCCAATAAAAGAGAAAAGCAACTGAGAGAGAGAGGAAGAGATCGGGGAGAGGGAGAGAGATCCAGAGAGAGATCGAGAGATCAGAGAGGGAAGAGATCGGGGAGAGGGAGAGAGATCCAGAGAGATCGAGAGATTAGAGAGGGAAGAGATCGGGGAGAGAGAGATCCAGAGAGAGACTGAGATAGAGAGAGATCGAGAGATTGGAGAGAGAGACTGAGAGAGAGATCGAGAGATCAGAGAGAGACTGAGAGAGAGAGAGAGAGCGAGGGAGAGAGAGATCGAGAGATCCAGAGAGAGACAGAGAGAGAGAGATCGAGGGAGAGAGAGATCGAGGGGGAGAGAGAGACAGAGAGAGAGAGAGAGAGATCGAGGGAGAGAGTGAGAAGAATCAGAGAGAGATCGAGAGACTGGCCTAGCCGACGAGGATGACGACAAGGACGATTTGCTGAGAGGATGACTAGGCCGACGAGGACGATCGAGGCCGACGACGACGATCGAGAGAGAGATCACGGTGTTTTTTTTCTCAGTCGGGTTCGAGAGAGAGAGATGAGCCGATCGGGTGTATGAAAAGTGAAAACTAGGGTTTGGCTTTGGCTTTAGGTTTCGGGTTCCGAGTTTACAAATTCTCTTTTTTTCTGCCCTCTCAGCTGTGTCGACAACAAAACAGTGTGTCGAGAGCGTGTCGGGAGCAAGTCGGCGACGTTGACCTTGTAAACGGCATTGATCGCGTGTCCGACGCGTGTCGAACGCGTGTCCACGTCCGACACGCATCGGGGACGGACTTTGGGCCTTTTTTCAAGTGTCGGTGCTTCATAGTTGTGCAATATGCGCCCCAATGATACCTGTTTTCCGCAAAAGTTGTCTTCATTGATGATTCCATTAATCTTCTTTTGATTACAAAGAATTACAATGAAAAATAAGAAAATTACAACTTTTAAAGAAAATAACACATAATTCGTTTATCGAATACTGCTTTTGTGGGACTTTGCCTGTGCCGGGAACGCTTTGGTTCGTGGACCACCGAATCTCAGATCGTGAGAGGGGGGCGTATGACTCTTTCTTCGTTATCGAAGTCAGAATTGAAAACGATATCTTATCGATGTAAGATAGTCGTTCTTCTTGAAAACAAGTCTAAGCCTGAATGTCAAGAAATCACTCCAGGAATCGAAATCTCTGCTCTCTCTGCTCTGGAATGCTCTAACAAATGCTCGATCCCCGTCAGAAGTGACCCTAGGGGGGTATTTATAGCCTCAGGGGTCTGTAACTGCAAAAACACAACTCGATAACAAGTCAGTACGGCGCGACAGTGTTTTACTGTCTCGCTGGTCGAGACAGCATTTGCTGTCTCGCCCAGCGCGACAGAACATTTACTGTCGCGCCCAGCGAGACAGTAAAAAGCTGTCGCGCCCAACGAATATTCTTGGCAGTTTTGCTGTAACTGCCTCCCCACGTTTCAAACTCCGTTATTTTGGCAGTTATTCGCTTGATTTTCGCCCACGTTGTTTCCCACGTCCCTTGGCAGTTAATGGACACGTGTAGGGCAGTTATTGGGGTGGTTATTTGACCATTTCAATGCAGTAGACAGCAAATTTACTGTCTCGCTGGCGAGACAGTAAATACTGTCTCGCTGAGCGAGACAGCAAATGCTGTCTCGACCGGCGCGACAGCAAATGCTGTCTCGACCGGCGCGACAGTAAAAGACTGTCTCGGTGGCGAGACAGCAAAAGACTGTCTCGCTGGCGAGACAGCAAAAATTGTAGGTTTTGGGTTATTTTCCCAGTTTTGAGTGGTTTTCGGTGTTGGGATATCTATTAGCATTTTTTGACGCCTACAATACCGTCCAGCATCCGATCATCCATTGGAAGCCTAAAACCCACCCATAAACCACATAAAATCTTGTTCATCGAAAAACCATAGATATAACTCCCTGAATCATTTCAAAACCCTGTTTCGGCAATCAGGACAAACTTACAGAGAATTAACAACTTTGGACAGCAAAATACCCTCATTTTGCAAAGAGAAGCTAGTACCCCCAAGTTCAACTACTATTCAATTTCAATATACAGCCCAATTTTCAGTTTCCAACCATTAGATCCTCCATTGAAACCTAAGACCCACCAAAAATCAAACAAATTTCTGTTCTCTGAAAATAAAAAGTAGCTACATCTTCTAAAAGCGTTTGTATCCTTAATTCAGAATCAAGACAATAACACCCTAAATTTGGATAGAACTCACGGTAACCCCTAATTTCGTATAAACAAACACAGTTCCTTTATTGCTCAATGAATTTTAGTTCAAGCAAACTGCTTGCCAGAGAGAAACATGTACCCAATTCCTAGTATTGCTCAACATATGCCCCATTTTCGTATTATCAAACACTAGACCATCAATTGGGACCCTAAAATCCCCCAATAAATCAACAAATTCCTATTCTCTAGACTTAAAAATCCGACAATCTGTTTAAATCCCTGATTTTAGCGAAGGACAAGTATCTTCATAAACAAACGCCCAAATCTCGCTATAACTCACCACAAACCCCTACTTTCGTGGAATCAAGCATAGTAGAACAAAAAAAAAACCTAGATCTGAAATCGAAACCCTAATTCCTCACCTTGTTATGCATCAGAATCGCGCATCCAGGCTCCAGCTGATCCTTATCCACAAACGAAAGGATACTAACATAATACTCAGGCCCCACCGACGACGAAACAATCGCGTGATTCTCATCGATCAACTCCTCCAGATTCCCAACGCTCATCGGCGACCCTCGCAGATCATCGACCTTCGACCGATCCTCCTCCGATTTCTCCTCGTGAGGCTTCAACCTCTCTTGATTCGCGACGAACTCCTCCTCCATCAAGAGATAGTCCTTGATCCGCTCGAGTTTGAGGAGGCGGAGCTTGCACTTGGTGACCGGAGTGACGACGGGGAGCCTTGCGGCGGCGTCGGGGCCCTTTTGCTTGCGTTGCTTGCGACCGACGCGGGAAGGAGGGGCCGAGGGCTCGAATTTCTTGTCCTTTTTGCTGTCGCCATCGTTCTTGCGGTCGCCGGGGAAATTATGCTTGTTGAGACCGCCCGGAGTTCCTTGGCCCATGGCAGCAGCGGTGATCGGAGATTGGTCTAGGGTTTGGGGGAGGGGTAGAAGAAGGCCAGAGAAGGGGAGAGGATTTTTTGGGCGTCGGCTCGGGAGGAATGGGAAGGGACTTTTGCATATATACCCATCAAAGTTTTCATGTTTGCACAGTTATCTTACAAATCTCAATATTTGCAAATTTGCCTCCAATTCCCTCATATCGATTTTTTTCCCACCTTTCACTTTACAATTTTAGTTTTTTACGTAGGAAATTGCAGCGAGCCTATTAGAAGTTATAGGGAATTTTGATATCATCTTATTTAAAAACTAACATTCTTAAGTGGGAGCGGTAGAAAGAGCCAACATGATAATTTTGAAAGGTAATTTCTTAAATATCGAGATTTGAGAGATAATTGAGCAAATATGGAACATTAACGAGGTATATATGCAAAGATCCATAAATGAAGGGTTTATTGGAGGAATTTTAGGGGTGAGCACTAGTTAGTGCAAAGCGTGTAAACCGATAGATGGACCGAATTTTCGCTAGTTTGATTTGACTTAGAAAAACTTCAACTAGGTTCGATTTTAACGTATTTGAAACACAAATAATTGAATCAATTGATCTCAATATAATTGTTAAAAAAGCTTTTTTTTAGATGAAAATGTAATTTATACTAACATTTTTTATATAGTTTAATAATTAATAAACGTTTGGTTTAAGTTCGTAAAGTAATTAGTTTGATGAATTTGCTCTTCAGCTCGGATATAAAATTAAAATAAGTGAGAGGCTTGAAGCAGTAAGAGTGTTGAATTTTAATTAAAAATTCTAGAAGTTAACATGTGAATGCTAAACCTAAACAAACCAAACCAAACAACGCCTAAACTATTTGATTTTGTTCGGCTTGGTCCGGTTCTTTTTGTATTCCCACCTTAACTTTTTAAAGAACTCTAATTGAATTAACTAAAATTAAATTATTTATTTATAAAAAAATCAATTATGTTAAATGAATAGTCGATTTTTCTGAATAAATTGAAAATTGACGGCCAGACAAAATAGTAATTATTGTGATTTTAGAAGCTAGCCTATAAAATACCCAAGAATATATAGATATATGATTTGCGGCGCATGCATTAATGGTGTGTTTGGGAGTTTACTTAGGAAAGTGAAGGAAAGAAAAAAATCCACTTCCTTCCCTTCCCCTTCATTACAGTCCAATTTGGGGTGTAAGAATTTGGGCCAAATTTTTCCTACATTCTCCTCCTCTACCCTCCTAAATGAAACTCCCAACCAAGATTAAAATAAATTTCCCTTCCATTCTCCCTCTCTACCTCCATCCAAACAGGTGGTAAAAAAAGTCCCGAAGCTGGCCAGCGACAATTTGCAAAATTATGTAAGGTTTGAGGGCCTTCAGACCAATTCCAAACATGTAAGGGACTAATCTGAAGATTTGAGGGGCTAATAACGTAGGTTTTGTTTCTGATCAGATGAGCCTCTGGTGAGCTTGAAAGCGAGCATGGAAACGACGGAGTCAGGCCGGAACGCGAGGGAATCGCTGGATCTGGCGTTCAAGATGTCGAACATTCTGGAAGCGGGGCTGGATCGGCACACCCTCTCCCTCCTCATCGCCCTCTGCGATCGCGGAGTCAATCCCGAAGCCCTAGCCGCCCTCGTCCGCGAGCTCTCTCCTCCGCAAGATCCCGTCACCGCCCCAAACCCTAGCTCTCGCCAACCCTGACCTCACCCCGCGCGCGCGCGCTCTCTCCTTCCCTCTTTCTCCGGTAAAAGAAACTTCTTTGTTTACTTTTGCAATTTTTTTGTTGTGGCACTTATTTAGGGTTACAATGTGTATTTTGATTTTTTTTTCTCTCCCTCTCGTAATGAATTGGATGCTTAATCGTATGAATTGTTGATTTGGGGAAGGGAAAGATGCGATTTTGTTTTCTGTGCTAAAGCGTAATCGTAAAACCCAAATGTTTGCATTGCCAGTCATATTTCTTGTTGTAAAATTTCAATATGTTTGATGAAATATAATGCAGCGTGTCTTAGCTCCTAGCGCAATTCCATAATCATTTTGTTATTAAGAGCAGGATACGTATCTAGTAATTTTTGGGCTTATAGGGCACACGAGAAGATTGTAACTCCTAGTGCGATTCGAGGTTATTTGGAATTGGATGCAGAGAGAGTCGAGGTGGCTTTCATTCTCGAGGTAGATGACTTAGAGAGTTTTAGAGGATTCCGTGTATCATTTTAGCGAGATCCCTTCAAGTGCTACTTACATTTTGTGTGAATTGCGAAGGAACCTGAGGCGGTTTATCAATGAAGTAATTTTTCGCATCCTATCTTCTTTAGGGGGCATTGATAGCTTGTTGTTTAGCTCTGGGTTATTAGCAGCTTCAATTTTGGAGATCCTCTCCCAGAAGTGGTGACTTTCAACTGTAGACTAGGATACCTGTTTACGAAAATTGGGTTTTTGAATCTTATCAACCTGGGGAGTGCGACGATCGTTGTGGAAACGGGCAGAGATGGCTGAGGGTGTTGAGGTTTTGATTGGAGAATGGAGACCGACAGAAGAGATACTTGTTGGTAAAATGACTTTGAGATGATTTGTTCTTTAAGGGGCTTTGAATTGGATAAAGATTCGATAGTGGAGTGAAAATGAGGAAGGTAAGCAGTAGGTATCATTTCATAAGGCCCTGAAAGGAAGTGTAACTTGACATCAGTTTTAGGAGAAGATGTGTCCTGAGGATGATTAAATAGTTCAAGGGAGAAAAGCCTCTTTAGCGAAAAACCTATTTAGCTCTTTAAACAGTTGAAGCGAGAACGCTGCTGAAGAGGAGGATCTCCTTGGCTTGGCCTTTAGCTTTCGATACCATTGATGGTGGCCAAGGATGAACTCCTCACCATAGACTGCATCCTAAGTTAACAGAGATTTGCTTGGGGGACAAATAATTTATCTTTACATTCCCATTGCCTGCAAATTCTTAGAGACTACGTCCATCTTTTAGAAGCCGTGGCTATAAATTCAAATTTGCTGATGAATCCTACTGTATATGGGAATAAGATAGCTTTTCCAATTCAGATGAGTGAACTAATGCGCATAATTGATTAGTTAATTACTAAACTCCCTTGCATCATTATATGGCTAGTCAAAAAAAATTACAGGTGAAAATTATTTAATAGATACATACATACATTCATCCACTTATTCACCAATCCAACAACAATGTCATAATATTAAATTTACTTTTCGCTTCGCATGGAAACTTCTGTCAAAAATTGTGGTCAGAACAAGTCAAGCCCAAGAGTGGTATCCCAAGTACTTCTGCATTCTTCGCTGCCTCTGCTACTCAATGAATCTGCAAGAACATAAGAAACGTCAGTTGCTATAATTAGTTAATTACATCATACAAGTAAGACTTTTTGCATACTTACTCCCTTGAGGTATTGATATCTTCTTCATCAACATTTGTGTTTACAAATCCAACGATCTTCAAGCACTTGATTGAAGCACATTTGATAGGGTTTTGCAGAACTATTTATTCCAAACATGATGTAAAAACTTGTTAAAAACAAGTAATATAGTTTCTGAGAGATAAAACCAAAGATTTAGGCCATTTTCAGCATGATCACCTCTTTGTACACTCCTATTTCTCCGGCATGCTTTGATATTTCTACGACACAGTGAACTGGAGCAACCTCTGTCACCTGAAATTTTTTATATTTCTTAGCCAATAAAAAATGAAGTTTGTAAACGAACAACAAGCTAAGATTTTTACCTCAGCTGATAGGATTACATGTGATATACTTCTTGATAGCCTCTTCTGCTCATGAATCTTTACCTGAAAATTAACAAAAGTTTATAATAACTGATTCTAATTATCATAAATTAAAGAAACCGCCAATTTGTCATTGAACCTTGGAGTTGTTTATCCTCTCAACAGAGAGGCAGACATCTTTTGCAGCAGCCTCAATCTTTTCCACAGTCTCATCGACAGAATGTGATGATCCTAACTTTGTTTTCTGTTCATAATCATCCTTGAAGAGTTTCAGTTTAAAGAATGAGAAATTTGATGACAAAAGAGATATCGGTCATGCCTTTGAGTCACCTTTTCATGAAAAAGGCCTGAGAGGTCTAAGTCATTAGATAGCGCAATGAGTTGAAATGCATTGATAAAATTGTCAGAGCCAGAGTCTTCTTTTGCTTTGGGGCTGATATTTTCCTGAGAAAACTTGATTCAGTTCATAAAAACATGAATGTAAGTCAAAAATGAATAAATAAATAAATAAACAGTATATACGACTAAGTCCTTAATTACATTTTCAGCTGTGTTGTTATCATCGAGCAGTCTTGTATCTTTAACATTATCTGTTCCTTCTGTTGGCTGATAATCCATTCGAAACCACTCATCTTCAAGGATGTCTGATATTGTGGCTCTCTACATTGAGGAAAAAGAATAATCTTATTATTTTTATGATAACTTAACTAAGGGGAAAAACACTTACGCAACTTTAAGAGAGAGAGAGGGGGGTAGGGATCGCTCATATCGTGGCTCTCTGCATCGAGGAAAAAAGAGTAATCTTATTATTTTTATGATAACTTTTATGCGCACATCTATCTTGAGTTTCTATTGTATTTTCTGAAGTTTCGCATCTATTCCTTACTGCATCACCAACTTCCTGAGTACCGGTGACAATGGCAGATAACTTAATATTTAGATTTTCTTAAATCCCTACATTCTCTTTAAATCCATTTGATCTTTAGAGCTATTTATTCCAGACTACCGTCAGTTATGAAAGTGACTTATTATCGATAGCGAGTTTTATATCGCATTTTGGTAATTGTATTCACTAATTTGGTCTAAAATTGAAGTTAGAGTATACCCTTAAAGGATGTGGTTCCAGTATCTTGGAGATCAAGCTCTTCTGAGAGGAGCTGAACCAATCTGGGCAAGCGTACTCAGCTCTAGATATCTTTCTGTACAAATTCATCAGGCTTCGATCTTCAAAGGGCAGATGACCAGCAAGCAACTCGTACAAAATCACTCCGCACGACCAAATATCTGCTGCCATTCCCTCATACTGCTTGTGTACAATCACCTGCTTGTTACGGATATGCTAAATATTATTAGATGTTAATTTTTTTTTCTTCCAGAGAATACTTTATAAGGACAAATTTTCAAAACCATCCTATTTGAACATTTAATCCTAAAAAGCGACCTGGTTTGAACTCATTTGCAAAAACCGACCTGGTTTCAGCCTTGGTGCTGAAACCCGATCAGTTTTTGTGAAAAAGCTTCCGAAACTTCACGGGAGTTGAACTCCCGTGAAGTTTAGCAGCATTACTAAACTTCACTGGAGTTCAACTCACGTGAAGTTTCATAGTTCAATTTTTTTGAACTATGAAACTTCATTGGAGTTGAACTCCTGTGAAGTTTAGCAGATTTACTAAACTTCACGGGAGTTGAACTCCTGTGAAGTTTCGGAAAAAAAACTTTTCAAAAACCGAGCTAAAACCAGGTCAGTTTTTGAAAATAAGTTCAAAACTGGTTTGAAAATCCGTCCTCCTTTATAATGTTTACATTTCATTCAGCAGATACTGACTCCGATTGAGTTTCATGTACCTCAGGAGCAACATAACTTGGTGAGCCGCACGCGGTCGATAACAAGTCACCGGGCTAGAAATTAATAATCCAATTTGAGGCTTCAGTTGAATAATTAAATTTTTAGAACGAATTCTTCAGGGATGATGCGAGGGTTATTACCTTTTTCAGCACACTTAGCCCGAAATCAGATATCTTCAAATTTCCCTTGTTATCCAGCAACAGGTTCTCTGGCTGTTTTTTTCTAATATATTAATCACAAATTAAATTCAATAGAAAATCAAGGGTCAAAAGGAAAAAGTACCTTGAGATCTCTATGGTAGACTCCTCTGGCATGGCAATAATCCACAGCATCAATAAGCTGTTGAAAGTATTTCCTTGCCTCTTTTTCATCCAATTGTTTAATATATGACTGCGCATGAAACATAAAATTGGAAAACTTTTAGACAAACTTATAGAAGAATATTATTTATAACCAACACCAGAAAACCTCACCATTTTATCGGCAAGTTGCCCCCCGGAAATATATTCCATCACTAGATAAATTTTAGTCTTCGTCGCAATAACCTGGTTTCAAATTTTCTTAGCTCGAGGTACATTAAATGTTTAGGAAAATACGCATGGAATAAAAAAATTAGGACTAACCTCGTATATTTTAACAATGTTAGGATGGTGTAGTAGCTTCATTGTACTTATTTCTCTCTTTACCTAAGAATATTGATAAGCATTCTATTCATTAGTAAATATCAAATTTACGGAGGAAATATAAAATAGTTTTTTTTTTCCACTCCAGAAAAAATGATTTTGATATCGTAAGCAATTATGCCCTAGACGAACATTTCCTTGATTATCCTTTTGAATATAGTGGTTTTCAAGCTTGCAAGTGGTTTTCGAGACCATGGTGATTTTCAAGACAACAATAATAGACGGTAATGATTGAAATAATTGGACTCTCTATTATTACCACATGATTGTAGGGGATCCGAATCCATAATATTTTATTGACATTCACAACTTTTAAGGTACGTAGTGATTGGTTAACTATGAATGCTAAACCATTGCCCCTGGGGCACTGGGCAAAATACTTTTCTCATTGCACTCTCTGGATGCAATCCAGCATATATACATAAATTTGCATTGAAAGTAAACGTTGCTTAGTGACCAAAGAACTGTTATCAATTAAAGCAATGCAATAAAGGGTTTTCTTGCTTAAATTTTCATAGTATTCCATTGACATCGGATCCTTTATGTGCGATCAACAGTAATGGACAACATTATTATAGATTCTTTGCCTTTTTCCACTAAATCAAGATAAATTAGTTTGCTAAATTTCAAATAAATGAGCTTTTCATTCTTTTCTGGCCGTGCTAATTTGAGCAATATACATTCCATTGAACCTCTAGGAAACATTACAAAAGAAATTAAAGATTCTACGAATACTTAAACCATTTTAAGACTTTTTTTCCCCTCAAAAAAAGTTTAAGGCATTATTTTTCTTTCATTTTTAGGAAGCAGTTCATGGCGATTCATTATTCAAACGTCTATAAAATTAATCAGGCCTATTATTTATAAATGTATTGGTATTAATTTGAATTTGATTTAAACAGATGCAAAAGACTTCAAAAGCAAACATTGTAGATAAGATTCCTCACATCTATTTATCAATTAGTGATATAGAACAATTAATTTGAAGAACTTTATATATATATATATATATATATATGCAGGAATCATTTCATAGTTCCCTTTAATTAATTTCTATTCTAATTAATATTACAGCCTAAAGGTGAAAACCCTCTATATGAAAGCAAAAGCGGATAAAATTGCATCAAAACATAAAGATTAAAACTAAGATAGACGCTGCTCATCAATGGAATCATTTCATTTTTCATCCAAGTACGTAATTTGATTCTATTACCTCATGAGTTAAGCAACTATAAGTACATATATCTATATAATTTCTCAAAATAAAGATTAAAACTAAGATAGACGCTGCTCATCATCATGACTAACCTGATACATGAGTTTTTTCTTCAATATCATCTTCTTATCTATGACTTTGACCGCGACGAACTGACCAGACTCAGAGTCCACGGCGAGCTTCACCTTTGCGAAGGTCCCTTCTCCGATGGTTCGCCCTAATTGATACTTACCGATGCGAGTAGCAAACCCCATCCTCGAATATTTCTTATTTCTTCATATATATATTTCCCCTTACTTTGGTGTGTGTATATATATATATATCAATAATCAATTAGCTAGGTTTTAGTCCTCGTATAATTGGGTTGTCGACTGTGCAGGTTGTGGGCTTTGGATGCTTGATGAAGATTTTGAGTATGGCTTTGTGGTGATTAATGGTCCTTAGATTTTGTGGCGGTTCATTTTAAACAAGCTCGATCCCTTGTGGTGTGTATTATACAAATGTGAAATGATGGAGACTATTATATGTATTTAGATGTTAGAGAGAGAGAGAGAGAGAGAGAGAGGACGAGCGGTTGAGCAGGGGAGGATCTATATACAGTCTAGGGGGGGCCACGGCCCCCCCAAAATTTTGGGATCCGTCCCTGGTAGTTATCTTCATCCGTCCTTGTGACCCCTGGTAGTCAAGATGAATTAGAGCTAGAACTAACATGTGACGGGCTAGAACTAACATGTGGCAGGTTAGAATTAACATGAGACCCCAAGAGCCTAGAACTAAGATAAATTAGAATTAGAACTAATATGGGGCGGACTAGAACTAACATGAGGCGAGTTATAACTAACATGGGATCCCAAGAGCCTAGAACTAAGATGAATTAGAGCTAGAACTAAAGGTAGAACTAACATGGGACATGTTAGAACTAACATGAGGCGGGTTAGAACTAACATGAGAGCCCAAGAGCTTAGAACTAAGATGAATTAGAGCTAGAACTAACATGGGGCGGACTAGAACTAACATGAGGTGGGTTAGAACTAACATGAAAGCTTAAGAGCTTAAAACTAAGATGAATTAGAGCTAGAACTAATATGAGGCGGGCTAGAACTAACATCGTGTAGGTTAGAACTAATATGAGAGCCCAAAAGCCTAGAACTAAGATGAATTTAAA
>BQKN01066426.1:0-27596 GCA_022839385.1 Asparagus kiusianus
TTTATCTGACCTGGCTATTAGTCCCACTACGTGTCTATGCATGATAGATGACCTGAGGGTATAAATTTGAGACATATACACTGTTTTGGTTATGATGTTGATGATTAGATTCTACTACAAGTATCATAGCAAATCTTTTACCACTTCTACAGTCCTCGTGTTGGACTATAATCCATAAGAAGTCCTCGTGTTGGACTATAATCCCTCTCAGTCCTCGTGTTGGACAATTGACACTTATACTATGAGTTTGGAAAACTTCGGTAGTTAGTTCTTGTATCGGACATGGTTCTTAACTCTGCATGTGATTATTGTACCACGTTTCACAACATACTGATTTTTTGTAGACTTGGTATGACACTTATGAAGGTTTTGACACAATATTCATGTAATAAATATTGAGATATTTATGTTGACTATGTTACAGCACTGTAATTATGCTCTGGTGTTCGTTGAGTTCCTTTTATCATTGTTATTGTACTAGAACCGTGGGTTTGGTATTTAGGAGTTTACAATTTGAGATGTAAGGTATATACATGAGGGTTTCCTTGTTTGGATTATTTCGCTCGACGTACCTATTCTCGTGTTGTAGATTCTTAAATACTTAAACCCTTATTTCGTACGATCAATGAGTTTAGATCTATTTATATATTATCTGTATTTTCATACACAACGAGCCCTACTCCCTTGGGGGTTGGTTGTGATGTTACTCGCTAGCGCTTTGACGCTCGTTGTCCCTCCCCCTTTCAGGTCACGAGCCAGGAGCACGGAGTGTCGCAGGTGGATAGTGGATCACTTTAGTGTTCAGCTTTTACATTTTGTTATGCATTTTGTATCTTGAGCTCCACAGTAATAGATGATTAGACATTGAGAACTATTTCTTAGAAGTTGTAAAGGCTGTGTGCCTTATTTTCATTTTTGGTCAGATGTTTGTACTTGAGACTTGTTCAGTACCCCTGTTTATCTATTCTGACATTGTTTATGTATTCCCATTTGTTGGATGGTGAGATATCTATTTGATCATTCAGATTTCATCAGTTATTCGAGTATTATCTTTTACTTGCTTTTGTACCTACACCTGTTATTGATTCTACTAGATAGATGTTAATTGTGATGGTAAAACATGTTATTGCACGGTGTAGTGCATGGCAGGTTTGACATTCTTGGTTTCACCTTGGACTGCAGCCTTGTGTGAACCCAGGGGCGTCACAGTTGGTATCAGAGCTCTAGTTCCAGTAATCCTTAGGATCATCCTGTGTCGAGTCGTGGAGCTAGGATAGAGTTTCTTAGGATTCATGTATAGAGTCCGAAAGGATTTCCTAGTATGAGTGAGGACGATATATGCGTATATCTCAAAATTTGAGAATATTTTTTTTATGACAACTATTTTATATAGATTCAAAGTATTTCTGTGAATACTATATGTTGTGAAAAAAATTTCAATTTGATACGCTATTTATAAAGGCCTATTTGACTCATGGAAATTTTATTCTTCTTACCATCAGGAGAGAGATGGCAGGACGAGGTAGGCCCCGTACCAGGAGAGCTAGCCAGGCAGAGTCACGGCAGACTCCACCTGAACAGCAATCAGCTCAGCACGAGCAGGAGCAGGCACCACCAGGGCCGCAGCAGGCTCCTCATTACCTGGTGGACCTCATGGCACCTCATCTTGCCCGGATGACAGCTATCAAGGCGATGGTGACGACTCATATAGCACCACCGACACCGCCACCACCACCAGCAGCCCAGCAGCAGGGGATACCGGCCGTTCCTGTTAGAGAGAGACCCCCAGAGACCACGCCTGCAGCTATTCCTCTAGCAGTACCAGACAGAGCCACAGAGCAGGAGGCTTGGCTCCGTATGGTGGAGAGGTACCAGAAGATGAGGGCACCGGAGTTTCAGGGGTCACCAGACCCTCTTGCTGCCCACAAGTGGAAGGAGGATGTGAGCAACATTCTCGAGATACTCGGTGTAGACTCTGTTCAGAAGCAGAGGCTGGCATCCTACAGCCTGAAGGGAGATGCCGGGCGATGGTATCGACTCCAATTCACTCCAGAGCAGAGGATGACCCTCACATGGGAGGATTTTACCTACTTCTTCGATGACCAGTATATTTCTTCCGCAGCACGGACTGGGAAGGAGCTCGAGTTATCTCGGTTGACTCAGGGAGATATGACCGTGGCAGATTTTGAGAGCAGGTTTATGGAGCTATTGCACTTCACGGGCATGTGGCAGACAGGAGAGCGTCAGGCTCAGATGTTTTTGGCTGGGCTTCGCCCTAATCTCCGACGATATCTTGTGTCGAGGAGATTTTATTCAGTCAGGGAGGTAGCTGAGGCTGCCACTTCTCAGGAGATTGAGACCTCCATGTTCCAGAAGGACAAGGAGGGGAAGGCCAAGACAGGACAGGGCAGTGACAAGGGCAAGAACAAGAGAGGTTTTTCTGGTCATCAGCAGCAGCATCAGGGCCCTCATAAAAAGGGACCCCAGCAGGATCAGAGAGCGCATCAGCAGCGCAAGTTCCAGGGTTCTTGCTTTAACTGTCACAAGGTCGGGCACAAGGCATCTGAATGCCGCAGCGCACCAGCAGGAGGCCAGCAGGGCAAGGGTCCGAACCAGCAGCAGCAGCAGCGCCAGCAGGGCAGAGGTCAGGGTCAGCAGAACAGACTCGATGCACCACCAGCAGCTCAGAGGACTGAGGGACAGATTCGGGCAGTTCAGGATGTTTCCCAGGGACAGATTATCCCCTATTCTCCAGCACCATCAGCAGAGCAGTCTTCAGCCACGGGCAGGGTATATGCAGTGGTGCCTCGTGATCATGGAGCCAGTGGAGCTGTAGTGGAGGGTACGTTCTTCGTGAACTCTCTTCCCGCCCGTATTCTTTTCGATTCGGGAGCTTCGCATTCATTCATCTCGCATGTATTTATGGCTAGACTCCAGCTCGTAGCTCAGCCCCTAGACACCCCTCTATCTGTTTCCACCCCTTTAGGTGAGATATCGCTTCTGGAGAGCGTATGTAGGAGGTGTACCGTCAGTCTAGACGAGTCGGAGTTTATAGTGGACTTGATAGTGTTGCATATGTCCGAGTTCGATGTCATCCTTGGTATGGATTGGTTGTCTTCCTACCATATTAGTATTGACTGCTTTGCGAAGACAGTCAAATTGCGAGCATCCGACGGGTCCGAGATGATTGTAGCCGCCTCTCAGGGCAACCGACTTGCGGAGTCATTTCTGGCATACATCGAGGAGGTGATGCGACGGGATCAGGGAGCTGAGTTGTTGGAGACTAGAGTTGTCTCAGAGTATCAGGATGTCTTTCAGGACATACCTGGGTTACCTCCTGTGAGAGAGGTTGAGTTCTGCATCGAGTTGCAGCCAGGCACAGCCCCGATATCCCGCGCACCCTATCGCATGGCACCAGCTGAGATGAGGGAGCTTCAGACCCAGTTGGACGAGTTGCTAGCTCAGGGTTTCATTCGCCGGAGTCATTCTCCGTGGGGCGCGCCAGTCCTCTTCGTGAAGAAGAAGGACGGCAGTATGAGATTATGCATAGATTATCGAGAGTTGAACAAGGTCACTATCCGGAATAGGTACCCACTACCTAGGATTGATGACTTGTTTGACCAGTTGCAGGGAGCGCAGTATTTCTCGAAGATTGATCTTCGTTCTGGCTATCATCAGTTGCGGGTTCGGGAGATGGATATTCCCAAGACCGCTTTTCTCACTCGATATGGATCTTTCGAGTTCTTGGTCATGCCATTTGGGTTGACCAATGCACCCGCGGTATTCATGGATTTGATGAATCGGGTTTTTCGTCCCTTCTTAGATCAGTTTGTGATCGTCTTCATCGACGATATCCTCATTTACTCGAGATCGGAGGCAGATCATGAGGAGCACCTACGGATAGCATTGAGGACTCTTCAGGGGCATCAGCTGTATGCTAAGTTCAGCAAGTGCGAGTTTTGGCTTTCAGAAGTCAGATTTCTTGGCCACGTCATCAGCAGAGAGGGCATAGCAGTGGACCCAGCTAAGGTCTCGGCAGTTCTTGATTGGGAGCCACCGAAGACGGTGTCAGAGATCCGTAGCTTTTTGGGTCTAGCTGGCTATTACAGGAAGTTCATTCAGGACTTCTCGAAGATTGCGACACCGATTACACACCTTACGAAGAAGGGTGTGCAGTTCATATGGAGCAGGGAGTGCCAGGAGGCCTTTGATATTTTGAAGGCTAAGCTGACTTCAGCGCCAGTTCTGACCATTCCGAGCAGCGATAGGACATTCGTTGTGTATACGGACGCGTCGTTGGCAGGCTTAGGAGGAGTATTGATGCAGACTCAGAGGGTAGTAGCTTATATCTCACGGCAGTTGAGGGTGCATGAGCAGAACTACCCGACTCATGACTTGGAGTTAGCAGCAGTGGTATTTGCACTGAAGTCATGGAGACACTACTTGTATGGAGTACAGTTTGAGCTGTTCACAGACCATCAGAGTCTGAAGTATCTCTTTTCTCAGAAGGAACTCAATCAGAGGCAGAGGAGGTGGATTGAGTTTAGCAAGGACTACGAGTTCGCGATTCAGTATCATCCAGGGAACGCGAACGTCGTAGCAGATGCTTTGAGTAGGAAGCGTAGACATCGGGTTGCGGCTTTGAGGTGTTCTTTGTACAGAGATCTTGCCACCCTTAGCCAGTTTGATTTTAGACCCGAGATTGGAGGAACCAGTGCATTCTTGGGAGCCATGTCAGTACAGCCATCTTGGAGTGACAGGATTGTCAGAGCATAGTTGGAGGACTCTTGGATTCAAACCCGCAAGGGGGAGATTTCCAAAGAACCTAAGACCGATTGGACCATTGGAGAGGATGGAGGTCTACGGATGAAGGGTAGATTGGTCATGCCAGCTAGTTCAGAGCTGAAGAGGGAGTTATTTGATGAGGCGCACCGTACTCGGTACACAGTACATCCAGGGACTACCAAGATGTACAAGGATCTGAAGAGGCGATTCTGGTGGAGTGGTATGCGGAGAGAGATTGCAGATTATGTAGCTAGATGTTTTACCTGTCAGCAGGTGAAGGCAGAGCACCAGAGACCAGCAGGGACCCTTCAGCCTTTGCCTATTCCGGAGTGGAAGTGGGCAGATATTTCCATGGATTTCATTGTGGGATTGCCAAAGTCGAAGAAGGGGAATGATTCAGTTTGGGTGATAGTGGACCGGTTGACGAAGTCATCCTATTTCATCCCAGTGAGGACCACTTATACAGCTGAGGCTTATGCGAGGATCTTCATTCGGGAGATAGTTCGACTCCACGGAGTTCCGGACACGATCGTGTCGGATCGAGGATCTGTGTTCACTTCACATTTCTGGAGGAGTTTCCAGGAATCCTTCGGCAGCACACTATCCTATAGCAGCGTATTTCACCCCCAGACGGATGGCCAGACGGAGAGGGTGAATCAGGTGTTGGAGGACATGTTACGGGCATGTGTCATTGACTTCCAAGGCAGTTGGGAGGATCATATTCCACTGGTCGAGTTCGCTTATAACAATAGTTATCAAGCGACGATCGGTATGGCCCCGTATGAGGCATTGTATGGGAGACCTTGTAGATCACCGATATGTTGGGCCGAGCCAGAGGACAGCTTGATGCTTGGGCCAGAGCTAGTGAGGCAGACTACTGAGAAGGTAGCCTTGATCAGGGAGCGGATTTTAGCAGCTCAGAGCCGGCAGAAGAGTTATGCAGATAAGAGGCGAAGACCCCTAGAGTTCCAGATTGGAGATTTGGTTATGCTTAAGGTATCGCCTATGAAAGGCGTGCAGCGATTCGGGAGGAGAGGAAAGCTTGCACCGAGGTATATTGGACCTTTCCAGATTTTAGAGCGCATTGGAGCCGTGTCATACAGACTAGATCTCCCCGTATCTATGTCTAGTATACACAACGTGTTCCATATTTCTATGCTCAAGAAGCACTTGCATGATGAGGAGCAACAACGAGTATTGGATGCACCGGAGATTGAGCTTCGGGATGATTTGACTACTGTTGAGATTCCGGTTCGCATTCTTGCCAGAGAGGACAAGAGGCTTAGGAACAAGGTAATTCCCTTGGTAAAAGTTCAGTGGAACCGAGGAGGCATCGAGGAGATTTCTTGGGAGCGCGAGGAGGACATGCGTCGTGACTACCCACTTTTGGTTGAGCAGGTAAATGAATTCTTGTTTTGATTTCATGTCTTTGATTATGTGCACATCTTTGGTTATGTTTACATGTAACACTATAATGAGTATATTATCGTTTAATTTTTAATCTTTTGGAACACATGGTATATGTATGGGGGGTTCCTTGTTTGGATTTTTCACCCGATGTACTAGTTCCATCAGATTAGAAATTGAGCGAGAATATTATCATTGTAGATCGTTAAGTGTAAATATCTCTATAAGGTTATATGAGAGTTCATATTGCAAGTTAGTATGATTTTCGAATTTCGAGGACGAAATTCTTTTAAGGGGGGAAGAATGTAAAACCCTGAAAATTTCTATAGTATATATGTATACACATGTGTGAATTATCTATGGTAAATGTTTTCCCTTGTGGCGAATACCCATATAAATATAAATATATATGTTTATCAGTGTTTGGAAACCCAGCAGGTGGTTGCAAGTGAGAGAAAATCGAGTGAGTTGGCGATCAGCAATCAGAGAGTTTTATTACAGGTTTGGGTTCGGGTTTTGGTAATTGGGTATTTGGGTTCTGGGTCGGGTTGGGGAGTTGGTATTTATACCAACTCAACCCATCAACCCAGGAGAGATCTCCTCAGCCCCAAACGTAAACCCTAGCCCCCTTTTCCTCTTCCTCCTCAAAACCCTAATCTGGACCTGGTGATTTTGGGAAAATCTGGAGGAGCTGCTTGGGAGTTCACAGCTCAGGTAGAAGGAGATCCTCAGCGGGAGATTTAGCAGCAACCAAGGCGAGTATCATCTCGCCCAACCCCTCACCCCTGTTCATTACTGTTTATTTCGATTTTGTGTGTTTCTATGAGTTTTTGATAAGCCAAAGAGGTATTTTCATATACAATCGAGATCTTTACATTAGATATTACAAGAATCGAGTTTCCAGTTTTCAAAAGCTCACTAGTGTTCTGTTAACGAAGGTTTAGATCTGAAAATTTTCCTAAACAAGAGTAATTTATTTCTACGGGCTTTTAAAACGTTTTTGTTTTATTCCCCAAGAATTATGTATATCAAAAGGTAGATTTTGAACTTTGGTTTAGTTGTGTAACCCTTGTTTTATTAGATCATCAAATTTTGTTCCAGGTTTCAGCAGCTGACAGAACCCAGGCAGGGTTCTGTCCGCTCGGCGGTCGACCGACGCGGTCGACCGCTGAGCTCGAGTCAGGGCTCCGGTCGACCGCGACTGGATTTCGGTCGACCGCGATAGATTTTCGGTCGACCGCGATTCAAAATCGGTCGACCGAGGAAAATATCGGTCGACCGACGGTTCTGGCGGGCGACCGTTCTGATTTGTATCGGAGTTCGGTCGACCGGATCGGTCGACCGACGACTCCCTGTTCCAGATTTCCAGATTTAGTGTATTTGAGTATTTTTACTCCCATTCGAGGGTTTGTCTGGTTTATCTGACCTGGCTATTAGTCCCACTACGTGTCTATGCATGATAGATGACCTGAGGGTATAAATTTGAGACATATACACTGTTTTGGTTATGATGTTGATGATTAGATTCTACTACAAGTATCGTAGCAAATCTTTTACCACTTCTACAGTCCTCGTGTTGGACTATAATCCATAAGAAGTCCTCGTGTTGGACTATAATCCCTCTCAGTCCTCGTGTTGGACAATTGACTCTTATACTATGAGTTGGAAAACTTCGGTAGTTAGTTCTTGTATCGGACATGGTTCTTAACTCTGCATGTGATTATTGTACCACGTTTCACAACATACTGATTTTTATAGACTTGGTATGACACTTATGAAGGTTTTGACACAATATTCATGTAATAAATATTGAGATATTTATGTTGACTATGTTACAGCACTGTAATTATGCTCTGGTGTTCGTTGAGTTCCTTTTATCATTGTTATTGTACTAGAACCGTGGGTTTGGTATTTAGGAGTTTACAATTTGAGATGTAAGGTATATACATGAGGGTTTCCTTGTTTGGATTATTTCGCTCGACGTACCTATTCTCGTGTTGTAGATTCTTAAATACTTAAACCCTTATTTCATACGATCAATGAGTTTAGATCTATTTATATATTATCTGTATTTTCATACACAACGAGCCCTACTCCCTTGGGGGTTGGTTGTGATGTTACTCGCTAGCGCTTTGACGCTCGTTGTCCCTCCCCCTTTCAGGTCACGAGCCAGGAGCACGGAGTGTCGCAGGTGGATAGTGGATCACTTTAGTGTTCAGCTTTTACATTTTGTTATGCATTTTGTATCTTGAGCTCCACAGTAATAGATGATTAGACATTGAGAACTATTTCTTAGAAGTTGTAAAGGCTGTGTGCCTTATTTTCATTTTTGGTCAGATGTTTGTACTTGAGACTTGTTCAGTACCCCTGTTTATCTATTCTGACATTGTTTATGTATTCCCATTTGTTGGATGGTGAGATATCTATTTGATCATTCAGATTTCATCAGTTATTCGAGTATTATCTTTTACTTGCTTTTGTACCTACACCTGTTATTGATTCTACTAGATAGATGTTAATTGTGATGGTGAAACATGTTATTGCACGGTGTAGTGCATGGCAGGTTTGACATTCTTGGTTTCACCTTGGACTGCAGCCTTGTGTGAACCCAGTGGCGTCACAAAAATATAGGATTTTTTAAGCTTGTGAATCCCATGTTTAATGCAAAATTCACCAAATATGTGGAAACAAATAGCCCCAGAGTGTGTTGAAATAAGTTATTCTGTTACTTTTTGTGTCTAAAATGCTAACCATGATTAGGTTAGTAGTAAAACACGGTTCTCTAGTTACAAAACCACCCCCTCCTCCCTCTCTCTTATTTCCCTTCAATCCTTATTACCTTAAAAAGCAGAAGCTTCATTGACGAAGTTATTTGAACCTAAGGCATGATTAGGGACAAGAATAATTTGATGGTGATGACTTCTTAAGGATGCATTGGGTTTTGGTAACTTTTGGTGGGAGAAAGTGCCAATTACTTTCATGGGATATCTAAAAAACAGTAGCTGTGTTTTTTTTGTGAGGGCGGGGGGGGGGGGGGCGGGGGGGCAGCTTTGGGTTTGGAATCTTTAATTAGGTTAGGATATTATTGGGTTTAAATTCACTTGTCTGTGGTCACAAGGGTGGAGAAGGGAGCATTGGAGAATAAGACGTGTGAATTGGATATGAATTTTGAATAAATGGGTATTAGTTTGGGTGGCTCTTAAAAGATCTATTAAATGGGTATGTGGGTTTGCGTATTAGGAGCGAGGATATGACTGTCCATTCCATATTGTACATAACAAAAAATTTCCTAACATTTTAACCCCAATTAATCGCAAGGACTAATATCAGCATACTTATGCAATTTGTGGGACTAATATCAAAATGTGAATATTCAAAGACTTATATCAAAATTCTAATGATTTAAATGACTAATATCAAAAACACCCCTTAAAGTGTGATCACTACTATAAATTTTTTTTAACAAATTTCCTAAGAACAATAATAATCTCCCTTTTTATCAATAAAAATTGCACCTGTAGTTTTTATTTAATTTGGTTACATTTAAGAATCACCAAATTGCGACTATAATTAAAAAAATTTATTTTATTTATTAGTCGATTACACCTGCTGCTACTAACATAGTATAGAAGATCACTACATCTCGACAATGAATAATTCGAAACCACTTTTAGTTCAAAATTGTATTTGTTTACTATAAATTATATTTTCATCTTTACGATCGACAATGCTAGGTCTTAGACATCTGTGTCATGATTTTTAAAATTCAACTATGAGAATGAATTGAAAAATTGAAATTCAGACAATATTTTGAACAGTATATTTCTTTCAACTTTTTCCCTTTTTATTAACAAACCTAAAAAATCAAGTTCTTATTTTTTTGTTAGTAAACAATTTAATCTCTATTAGGAGTAGGAGAAGAAGGTTGGAGAGTGATAATTAAAATTATTATTTAGTTATGTACCAGATAAATTCTTGGAGATAATAAAAAGAAGTTTTTTAGGGATTAGTTAAGTAAATAAGTTTTTCAGGGAGGTTAATATTAAGAAAATGTCCATGAGCACCCGTGGAAGAAGCAAAAATAAAAATAACAAATAAAAAAATAACAAATGAAAAGAGGAGGGAAACTGAATAATTTGAGTTTTGTAATGCAGCAGGAATACGTGACATGCCTGCAATACATAATTAAAATTTCTCCAACTTGGTTGTGGGAATGGGGAACTGATGCCTGATGGTGTTTTTAAATCCTTGGGGAAGGGACAAAGCTGGAAAAAAAATTAAATTAAATTACAAATAATGTTTGCAGTAGTAGCGCATAATGAAATTGTTGTTTTGTGATTCAACTGTCAAAGCTGTTTCTATTTGAATGACAACATATGAGACTGATGGGACTGACTGAACATAGCTGTTTGTTTCACCCATTTTATAGAAAATGATTGGTATTTGAACCTGATAGTGGTAAAATCATAATTAAAAGATTTCAAATGAATCCTAATCTGGAGTTTGGTTCAAATTTTTTTTATACAGATTTCCAAATCTGTAAAATACCCCAAATAGTGCTTTTTAGGGATTCCCAAATCCTCTCCTTTTGATCGGATTTGGGCGATATTTCTGACATCCCCATCCCTTTCACCTCTTTGGGGTTTTCCGATTCCGCCTCCTTCGAAAACACTAGATCCGTGGTTGGAGCATTGTTCTTCTCCCGCCTCATCTCATTCGTCTTCGCGCCTCTTCTCCCGCGGGCCTTCGATTTCTTTTTCGAACTCGTGGCTGGCGGAATCGGCTTCTCTCTCTTCTCATCGTTGACGCTCCTCTGTTGGTGGGTGTAGGCGTATAAAACTGCTTATAGGTCCCTTAACACAGCTCAGCAAGGTGATTCGACAAACCAACGAACCATCGGGCGATATATCCAAGCATGATCGTTAAACCACAACGCTGAAGCCAAGAGACGCGACGAAGCGGATTAACGAGACGACGAGGTTAACGAACCGCACGCAAACAACGGGATACATCCAATCGCGTGCCCAATCAAGCTAACGGGTCGATGAATCAACAAGTCATCCAACCGTAGAGTCCACCACATCAATCAAGATCAGGAGCGGACTCAAACTCGAACACCAAGGCGGATTTAAAGCCAAATCAAAGTCCGGATAAACCGCGAAACCGGAAAACGACAAAACGGCAAACACCTGGAAGGCTCGGCCGAAATCGAGCCACCTAGGGGTGGCTCGGTGGCCGAGCCACCACCTGGTGGCTTGGCCAAAACCGAGCCACCAGGAGGTGGCTCGGTGGCCGAGCCACCTAGGTGGCCGGCCGAGCCACCTGGGCCGAGCCAAGATCTGGGCCCAGATCTGAGCCCAGATCCGGTTTTAAATGCCTATAAATAGGCTTGAGGGATCATTGTTTTGGAGGTTGGATTTTTTGGAGGCGAAGCTCTGCTGGATTGAGATTTAAACCTCAGAGTTTTGAAGCTTTAAAGACTGAACTTTTCAGATCTGGTTCTTGGCGATCATCCACACCAAACAAGGCAGGAGTTCGAGAGAGATCAGATCTGAGATCTACACGGTTACCCTCCGGATCAAAACTTGGTTTTTGATCTCGAGAAGAGTATCGATTTCGCTTGGTCGATTTTGATTACTTCGGGCGATTATTTCCTTGGTGAACTAATCCCCCCGACTGTTATTTCCTTCGTGAAATAACACCCGTCATACCGTGTAGATCTGACCGGATCGAGATCGCGCGGTGGTCCACGGATTAACCCCGGCGTAGGCAAACAACCCACACAGCAAGAGACCGCAAAACAGGATCTTGCGATTTGTTCAAAAAAAAAGGAAAGTTGTAATCTTTTTATTTTTCTTTGATTTTGTTATAACCGAATCTTATAAAAAGACCGGATCTTTTGTAACCAATAAACAGTTGCTCAAGGAAATAATGACTTTAATGAAAACAATAATTTTTCCCACGAACAATCTGGCGACCATAGTGGGAGCCACCGATCTCGCGGCCGAGATCGTTGCGTCGCAGCCGCGGATCTCAATCCCGGTCGAGGAGGAGGTCGAGTATGAATTCGACCAACAAAAGTTCGAGGAGTATCTGTCATCCTCGTCCGGATCCACCTTCCCCCGCAAGTCCAAGAAGTTCTCCTCCAAGAGAAAAGTCCATTGGTACGAAGAAGTAGAGAATACCAACGAAGGTCTCACCCCGATTGATGCCAAAGTTGCATCGGGTAAAGTTCCACCGACCTCCAACCAGGTCAAATCTGTTCTCGCTAATTCCTCCGCCGCTGAGGGCGTAGTGACTCTCTCAAAGAGAGCCCGCCAGAGGCGACGTCAACGCCTGGCGCGGCAATTCGCAAAGGCAATGGAGTCCACTGACGGAATCCGTTATAATGCGGATCTGAAGAACAGGAGAGGCAAACAGCCTCAACAACCAATGAATGGCAGCTCCTCCAAGCCGCCAACGAATGAATGGATCCGTGTCAAACGGAATCGTTCGACACTTGAGGAGCGCATTCGCAAGCGTCGCGCGCTGTTAGCGCAGGCACGGGCTCAAGTCCAAGAAGCCCGCAGAAGACTGCAGAAGGAAGTGGCCAAGAAGCCGCCACCAACCCACCAAGTATGGAGGCCGAAGTTTGAAGCAGCGATTCAGGCTAAAGAGCAACCATTGCAGCCTTCAGCAAAAGTTCAACCTCCGGCGAACCGACCTAAATCGCCGATAATTCCAATAGCTACTCCGGGAGATCCCGCAGAACCATCCCGAAGAAGGAGGTCAGTTTTAGAGCGCCTCGGTCCACTTCCCGATGAGCGATGCAAAGCTCCAGTTCAAGAACGTTTGGGCCCGATAAAGAAGCCCCGAACGACTCAACATGCTGGGAGTCGCCGCCACCCTCAGCATGACAAGGAGTTCATGGCAGCTAAGCGCACCAATTTGCGCATTAAAGTTCAGGAGCCCGCTGAGAACTCACGCTCACAAAGGCATGTTTCGAGGCGCGTGACTCTTGAAAGCCCAAAGAAGGCAGTTCGCCCTCAGAAGGAAACATTATCGTCTGATAATGATAACGTTATACCTGAGAAGTCGTGCCAACACACGATGGGTTACTCCGACCTTCAAGCCGACGAGTTGTACTATCGTGTTAGGGGTACGGGTAAAAACAGGAAAAGGAGTCCTCGAGAACTAAAAACTTAATGCTCCTGTTCCAAACTCATTCGGGCAGTATTGTCTGAGTGCAACTGCACCAAGACAGTTCCCGAAAGAATTTCGGTTTTCGGAAGGCTCAGTACTGAAACGCCAAAACCAAGGCCTAGGCGTTTTCGACGAAGAAGAACGGTAGTCGAAGATGGAGAAGCCATGGCCAAACAACAGGAGAGCTTCAGGTTCGAAATGCAGATGGCCATGCAGAATATGAGAGAAATGTATGACCAACAAATCCAAGCATTGACAAACCGGCAAGGCGAACCAAGTCGTCGTAACCAGGTTAATCAGGAAGATGAGGACGCACATGCGGATGAAGCTCACAATGCCAATAATCCTCCCGTCAATGCAGGGGGTGGTAACGAGAATGCCAACGAAAATACAGGTGAAAATTTGAAGATTAAAAACCTCGAGAGCAAAATCAATACGTTGATTTCCGCTCAAGAGATGAAGAAGACGGGCATTCCTTGTCCATACCCAAGAGAATGGGAATCAATCCCGTATCCGGCGAAGTTCAATCTAATTAACTTCACGCCGTTTGATGGGAATGGTTCACCCACTCAGCATTTGATTTACTTCAAATCATACTTAGGGGTTATCTCTGGTAATGAGCCTCTGATGGTACGGTCCTTCGTTGGCACTCTTCGTGGAGCCGCCTTCGATTGGTATCACCGCCTCAAGCCAGGAAGCGTGAATAGCTGGGACGACATGGAGACTAAATTCCTCACCAACTTCTTCGATGACGACACCGAGATATCAATCGGGTCGTTGTAGGCTGTCTAAAAAATCACAGTGGATAGCTGATTAAAACAAGCCCCTACGATAGAGGTCGCCATCAAATGACTTTCAAATCACCGCAAACACAACCTCATTTCTGAGATGATTGATCTTGATGGCTGCGACAACAGCATGATTAATAGAGATGCTGATGAGCAGTATAATGATTTTAGAAATAAAAGGTTGGATTTAGTTAGTGAGTTGCTTGGTAGAGAGTTGTGGGCAAATATTCGTCTAAAAGACACCATGGATGTTGATTCCCGTCTAAGCTCCTACAACGGAAGCTATAATCAAATAGTTTTCGGGTCGATAAGCGAAGAAACTGCAAATGGAGGACTTTTCACATAGATCGAGAAGAGTTACAATTCGACGACACTTCCGACAACTGATGGAAACTCTATTCAGCAGTCTTCACAATCTACAGTGAAGGTTACAATTTGACGACTTTCACACTCTACAACAGCTAAAGCGAGGATTACAGAACAATGGTCTTTGCGACGCCTTACAGAAGAAGTCACAAGTCAACAAACTTCTTCTAAAACGCGGAAGTCATCCCCGCGTCACAAATATGGAAGTGCAGGCGACCCCCGCGTTTCCAAGACACAACTCAACGTGAGCGACCCTCGCGTTCGTAAGGGTTCAACTCGCACCGACCCCCGCGTCACCAAGCAGGCAATAAGCCAAAACGCGAGCGACCCTCGCGTTCATCAATGTTCAGCTAACACCCAACATCGCGTCACGATTCTAAGACACGAAGTTGGGTTCTGAACGCCAGATTGGGCGTTTGACTTGTTCAAACACAAGTCGAACGGTTCCAGAACCGTTTATCCCACGTTCCGAGGGATTTTCGCCCACGTAGGAGCGGATATAGGGGTCAGTTACAACCCCTTATCCCCCTATAAAAACTCAACAAACTCGACAGAGTTAGAGGCGGGCTCTTTGAAAACTGAAGAGTGAGCAGGTTGGATTTGAGAGATCTAAACCGCACAGGTTGGAGATTTAGCAGCAACGAAATCCTTGGAGATAGGATTTTTTGAATCAATCTCAGGAGATCAGATCCGAGAGGATTCTTCGATAACAGATACAGCTTGATCATTAACCGAATTTTCGGTTCTAACAACTCTATCTATAGAGTTTTAACTCGTTCAGAGTTCTTAAACTCATTAAAGAGTTACGTATAAAACTTCCTACAGAAGTTCATCGTTCCCACGAGATAAGAGACGGTCGGATCGTCAACGGAGAGCAAATTCGACGCAAGCAATCGAAGGAGGCATTCCATCGCTACCAAGAAGAACCCAGTTTTAAACAAAGGGGAAGAACCAATTTCGTTCTCCTCTCTTTTGTAATCAAGTTGTAATCGAGATCAAAGGAATCAATTCAAATTTTCTTTTATCTTCTTTATTGCAATTTTCCTACATACAAAAGATGGCGACTCCGCTGGGGAAAAGCTTTTCCGACGATGAAGTGGTGGCGCAGTCCGACGTCCACCTCATGGGAACGACAGTAGAAACTCTCATCGTGGAGTTTGATCAAGCAAAGTATGAGGAAGCATTATCCTCTGGATCGCTTAGCCCCAAGGCTAAGCACGATGTACACAAGACCTTCAAGAAGGTCAATTCTGTTGTCGAAGTGCCGAAGAAAGCCCTCTCCTTCGGCCAGGAACTCAAGTTGGCTCTGCAGGCGGAAAATCCCACCTCCGCGTCAACCCAACGTGCTTCAGGCCACAAACGGCCTTTGGAAGAGACGAGTCCTGTAAACGTCGATGATGTTGCTGCTAAGGCTTTGAGACAAGCCAAAAAGAACGCCGCTCGCCGACGGAGAAGATCCATACGACGAGCACACTTACGTGAGAGCCGAATATTGGCTCAACGCGAAGATCGCATTCCTAAAGCTTCAGCCGAACTTAGCGTTCCCAAAACAGAACGCTCGCTTCGTGGCAATGAGCCCAATTATGAACCTCGGCTAATTTAGCTGAAACGCGACCCTGAGTGGCGCGTTGTCTCCTCAAAATGCAGCCCTCAGAAGGAAGCTGTCAAACGCGACCCTCAGGGAAGCGTTCAATTAAAACACGACCCTCGCGGGTCTGTTTCACCAATTAAACGCAACCCCCAGGGAAGCGTTCAATCAAAACACGACCCTCGCGGGTCTGTTTCACCAATTAAACGCGACCCCCAGGGGCGCGTTCAAACAAAACAGGACCCTCGCGGGTCTGTTTCATCATTTAAACATAGGCCTCGGCCTAACGTTTACAAATCTCAACGCGACCCTCGCGTTAATCTTCAAGAACGCCACTCTGGTGCTGTTCTTCGAGAACGCGATCTTCAAGAGGTCCGCCAGGTTCAGAAAGATCAGCGGGGTTTCAAAATCCACGTTCGACAAGAACTAGTCTCACCTACCCAAGGGCAGGGGGTTCCATCTCCACTTCCAAGCCCGGGGAAAAGTTCCTCCCAAGTTCCTGATCTGCGGGAATTATTATCAAGAGGAAAACCAACAACGCAAGCAACTCACTCATGCCAAGGTGAGAGACTTATTTCGGCGGTTCTTTCGGAGTGCCATTGCTGCACATCCTCGCCTCGGCAATCTGTGTTTGAAAGGTTAACAAATGTCGTTAGGCCTGCCAAACGTCAACGCCGACACAAAAAGAAATCTGAGTACCCTCAGGTCACTATCAACATGATCGGCCGAGGGAAAGCTTCGCATTCTGATTCCGACGAGTCGCAAAGAAGTCATTCCCCAACTGTTAGGGAAATTTGTGACCAATTCGAAGGAGTATATCAGAATACTCGGACTCGGACGGGAACTATTCGCCCGGTTGACTATCAAAAATTAGCCAAGGGCATTACAACAAGTGAGGAACATTCGGCAATAGTCGAATCTCAATCTTCAAGCTCTGTTGGAGCACGCGGGGTTTCCGCTTACACAACAGGGAACCACGAAGACATAGCCAAAAGAGTGGACGAACATAGTGTCATACTCCAGACGCAACAGGAGACACTTCTCCAATTAAAGGAGATGTTGGCCCAGCTTCTTGCTGAAAAAGGCCACAAACCTGAATCTTCCCGGAGAACGACTTCGAAGGGAAAACAAAGAGTGCACGAACATTCAGATCGTGAAACTCACAATCTGGGATCTTCTTCCGAAGGTGAGAGGGAGATAGAAAAGGAACTGCATCCTCAATCCACCAAGATGGACGAACTGGAGGCTCGCCTCAACGCAATCGCCAACAGGAGCGAGCGTCGCGAAGAGGGAGTAGTACGGCCTTACCCTGCTGAGTGGGATACAGCTCCCTACCCACCAAAATTTAAGGCCCCTACCTTGCAACCTTTCGATGGTACAGGATCGCCGAATCAACACATCTACTACTTCAAATCCCAAACTGGAGACGTAGTAGCGAATGATGCTATCCTGACCAGGTTATTCATCGGTACCCTTAAGGGTGTCGCTTTCGAATGGTTCATGAAGTTGCCTGCTGGATCTATCCAAAAATGGATAGATCTGGAAAGGCTATTCTTGGCCAGATTCTTTGAGGACGATACAGAAGTCTCCGTCCCAACTCTTCTTGCCACTAAGCAAAGGAAAGGAGAGTCAATCAAGGCTTACGTAGAGAGGTTCCGCAGCATGGCATTGCGATGCCCCTCAGGTATGACTCAATCAACTCTGGTTGAAATGTGCAGGCACAACCTGCAGACCCAACTTCTCGCTCAGATGGGAGTAGCAGAGTGTCGCTCCTGGAGACAATTAGTTTCGCAAGGAGAACAAGCAGAAGAGATAGTGGCGCGAGTCAAAGCTGAAGAAGAGCCACAACCCAAGCCGCAGCAACAACGTAATCAGCAAAATACCCAGCGGTCTAAGGGAAAAGAGACTCTAGCAGCCGACTACACGCGAGTGCCACCACCTACCAAGCAAGGCAAAGCGGCAAATCAACAAAGAGCGCCCAAACAATATTCGTTCAAAGAGGAGCATGTGGATACCTTATTCCAATTGCTTCGAAAGAACAATAAACTCCAGTTGCCTGAAATCAGAAAACCAGATGAAGCGGGGAAAGTTGATGAGCCCAACTATTGCCGTTATCACAGATTCCTTGGGCATCCTACCAAGAAATGCTATGTCTTCAAAGACATCTTGCAGAATTTGGTAAACGCTAATGTGCTCACCTTGAAACCAGAGCAGAAAACCGTATCCACTAATATGATAGCGGTCCAATTTGGTGACTTTCCCCCGGTGGTAACCGCGAACGGTGTTGTACCCATCCGCAAGGGAGAAATGCACTTAAAGAATGCTGACTTGCATAGTCAGAAGGACAGGGGGTTGGTACCCCTCACCACCCCAAAAGGGGAAGTCATGTGGGTCCACCCTGATTTGCTTGAAGATCAACAGTGGACGAGCATCTCGTCCAGAAAGAAGGGAGGCAAGGCTAAATCTTCCAACATGATTAGCCCCTCCGTTGCCGAAAACGATGATCACCTTAAACCTCTTACTGATTCAGAAGAAGAGAGGATTGTCCTGGCAGCATATCCAGGAGACAACCCTGGCACTCGGTCAGGAAAAGCCTACCTGAGGGATTATGGCCAGAATGCTCAAGAGGTGGAAGAACAGCCCCAAGACGCTGGGGGTTCTGTGCCAAAGAAGCCGGTCGACAAAGGCAAACAAAAAGAGCTCCGGTTCAACAAAAATCTTCACCAGGAACTCGGGGAGTCAAGTGCTCCCTTTCAATTCAACGTCATGGCACAACTAGCTAACATACCGGCTATGATCACTTTATATGAGCTCTTGAAGTTGTCTAAAACTACCAAGGAAGCTCTGATCGAAGCTTTAAAGAATACGGAGAGCTTTATTACGCAAGTCACTCCGATTCCCGAGGCTTCTGATGATCAAACTTGTCTGCAATGCCTGCAAGCGGCGAGAAGTCTACCATGCATATCGTTCACACAAGAAGACATGCAGGTCAAACACGAACATGACCGACCACTGTACTACACAGGGTATATTGGATCTTCGGAAATTAGTCGTGTTCAGGTTGACCCGGGCTCAGCGCTCAGCATCATGCCCTACAGGGTCATGCAGGTATTAGGGATTCCTATGCACCGACTGCACACTACCCAGACTACTATCTTCGGGTTCAATGCAAACAGTACCCGACCCCTGGGGAAGATTAAGCTCAGGTGCCAGATCGGAGATCTCAAGTCTGAGGTAGCATGCTACATCATAGATGCGGACACGTCTTACAATCTTTTGCTAGGACGACCATGGATACATGCCAATCGCATTGTCCCATCCACTCTGCACCAGGTTATGAAGTACGCCAATGACGAGGGCGAAGTTCGAACCCTAATCGCAGAAAAATACCCCTTCCGAGGAGTAGAAAACTTCCACACCGACTCCGTCTTCTATCTGGAGTCCCAGGAGAAAGGAGATGTAGATAGCGGTAACGAAGCTGACATCGAGCCAGATCCTGACGAAGACTGTCCTTGGGAATTAAACTTTGATGTAATGGGTCAGGGTGAGAGCAATAATGATGTACCGAGTGGGGGCGAGTGGTGCATTAATGAAGATTTCATTTTAGCATACTTGTCTGATGTCTCTCTTAACAATAAACAAATAGAGAATAATTCTAGTGCAGGTACCAACCCATGGCACGTACTGTGCACGGCATCACTCACATTGCCGATCGAGTCATCCCTCGTTTCAGAGGAAGAGATAGAGGATGCACAGAAGGCCTTCTTCAAAGTCCCATCCAAAAGGAAAGGGCGGAAGCCGATCTGTTTCGGAAAAGTCAAACCGATACAACTCAAACGAGGAAGTTCGGAGGAAGATGATGGAGTTCCTCAATTCCATTATCACGAACCTAATTCCCTCCGGTTGATGAAACAAATGGGGTATGACTTTGACAAAAAGCAGGGTCTAAATTTCGGGAAAGGAAGGCGAACACCAATCCGAATGTCCCTAACCCCCGAAGGGAAACCCCCAGATTACTATCAAAAGACTAGAAGGGGTTTAGGATTTGTCACACCTCCCGCTGTCTCAGAAAATAAAATAAGTAATTATTTGCGTCAGGACCGTTCATCCGGAACATCTGCATATGAGTCTGATGTCAGTGTCGGACCTCTCTTTAGAAATCTGACCGTGAATATGGTTTCAATCAATCACCCGGATGAAAATGCAGGGGACGATGAAGGGTTAATAGAATCGATCAATGACCCCTGGATCAAACGTCTTAACATTTTGTGGGATATGCGATTCGAACAACGCGAACCACCCACTGAAGATAAAGTGGTCCAGGTTAATATGGGAGACGCACAGGACCCTAAACCCATTTTCATAGCTGAGGATTTATCATCATCCGAGAAAGAAGATCTTATATCTCTCATCCGAGAATATATAGATGTCTTTGCTTGGAATTATGAAGACATGCCTGGCCTTGACCCGAAGGTTGCCGTGCACCGTCTCAACATTGATCCGGATGCCAAACCCGTTAAACAACAACAACGGAGGTTTCGTCCGGAAATTATGGAATCAATCGAGTCTGAAGTGAAAAAGCTTATAGACTCGGGTTTTGTCAGGGAAGAACAACACCCAGACTGGGTAGCTAACATTGTTCCAGTTCCCAAGAAAAATGGTAAAGTCCGTATATGCATCGACTTCCGCGACCTTAACGCAGCCTGTCCAAAAGACGAGTTTCCACTTTCTATCACGGATGTCATGATCGATAATACCTGTGGATACGAAAGAATGTCTTTCATGGACGGATTCTCCGGATACAATCAAATCAAGATGCACCCGGACGACGAGAAGCACACTGCATTCAGAACACCGTTGGGGGTGTATTGCTACACAGTGATGCCTTTCGGCCTGAAAAATGCAGGCGCAACTTATCAACGTGCAATGAACACTATCTTCCACGAACATCTGCGTAAGAAGATCGAATGCTACGTTGACGACATCGCAGTGAAAAGCCAACATAAAGGGGATCATCTTACAGACCTGAAAATGATGTTTGAAATCATGCGAACACATCAGCTGAAGATGAATCCAACAAAATCATTTCTCGGAGTATCAAGTGGAAAATTCCTGGGATTTATTGTTACATCCAAGGGAATTTCTCTTGATCCAGAGAAAGTACGTGCCATCCAAGACATGCCACCGCCGAAGAACCTCAAAGAACTCCGAGGTTTGCAAGGCAGACTAGCCTACATCCGTAGGTTCATATCTAATCTTTCGGGGCGCTGCCAACCTTTCTCGAAGCTCATGAAGAAGGGAGTGTCCTTTATGTGGGATGGGGAATGTCAAAAAGCATTTGAAGAGATCAAGAAATATCTCACCCAGCCACCCGTTCTCGTGGCCCCTATATCAGGAAAACCATTCCTGTTATATGTAAGGGCTATGGATCATTCGCTAGGAGCGCTGCTGGCCCAGAATGATGATCAAGGTCATGAGCAAGCCATCTACTATCTAAGCAGGACCATGATGGGAGCCGAACATCGGTACAACCCGGTCGAGAAAGAATGTCTCGCTTTGGTATTCGCGGTTCAAAAGATGCGACATTACCTAGTTGGACAGACAATTCATGTCATCTCGAAGGTGAATCCTTTGAGAGTCCTGATGACGAAACCATCGTCTTTGAATTGTCGGCTTGCAAAATAGGCCATTCTTTTGTCACAATACGACATGCAATTTATGCCCCAAAAGGCAGTCAAGGGTCAAGCATTGGCAGATTTCTTGGCCGATCACCCGGTGCCAGGGACATCTAAGTTGTATGAAGAGTTGCCCGACGAAATCGCCGAAGCTTGTGTTGCTCAAGAATCTACACAAGTATGGAAACTATTCTTTGACGGCGCGTCTAGAGCGAACCCTCACGGAGCGATTACTGCGGGAGTAGGAGTGGTGCTCGTATCGCCTAACGGTCACGTAATCCCAAGAGGATTTTCCTTAATCGAACCGTGTACCAACAATGTAGCTGAGTATAACGCGTTGCTACTAGGGATGCGACTTGCCGAAGAACTCAATATTCAGCGCCTTGAGGCTTATGGCGATTCTCAGCTCATTGTAAATCAAGTCCGAGGGGAATACGAAGTACGTCATGAGGACTTAATCCCATACTACTTCGCAGTGCTGAAGCAAGCTAAGCAGTTCAAGGGATTCTTTATCGAATACATTCCACGAGCCCAGAACGCTTACGCAGATGCTTTGGCTTCATTAGCGACCTCGTTGGCATTACCACCAGGAACCGAAACGACAATCCCAGTCTCAGGACGTGAACTATACTCCTCCAAGATTCCTAAGGAGGAAAGCTCAGACAAGACAATGACGGAGGAAGTCTGTACGACCTCTATAGAATTCGAGTCTAGAGATTGGCGATTTCCATATGTTGACTATGTCTTATACGGAATCTTGCCTGACAACCCCAAGGAAGCGGCCGGCATCAAACGAAAGGCCCTCCGATTCTATTACAATACAGTCACTCAGACTCTGTATCGTAAATCCCATGACGGTATTTTGCTCCGATGTCTTTCTCAAAAGGAAGCAAAAGAGGCCCTCAAGGAAGCTCATGAAGGGATGTGCGGAGCTCATCAGCCCGGAGCTAAATTAGGGGATCGCCTCCGACGAATTGGCTATTACTGGCCAAAGATGTTCTCAGACGCGGTTGACTACGCTAAACGTTGTCACGCGTGCCAAATTCATGGGGATTTCATCCACCAAGCACCTGGGAATTTACATCCCACATTCGCATCATGGCCATTTGAAGAATGGGGCATGGATATCGTAGGTCCAATTTCTCCGCCGACTTCTAAAGGACATCGGTTCATCCTGGCTGTGACCGATTATTTCTCCAAGTGGGCGGAGGCAATCCCGTTGAAAGAAGTCAAAACTTCCAACGTAATCAAATTCATCAAACACCATGTTGTCTACCGTTTTGGAGTCCCGAGGCGGATAGTTCATGACAACGGGACACAATTCGTCAGTTTTGGGTTCCAGAGGTTTTGTGACAAGTTCAGAATCCAGAGCGTTGCATCTACTGCATATTATCCGCCGGCGAATGGTCTTGCAGAAGCCTTCAACAAAACCATTGTGAAACTTCTCAAGAAATTTGTCTCCAAGAGTAGACGCGATTGGGATGAAAGACTCGGCGAATGTTTGTGGGCTTACCGCACAACGGTAAGGACCCCTACAAGAGCTACACCATTCTCGCTGGTATATGGCTGTGAAGCCGTATTACCACTAGAGATTCAGATTCCTTCTCTGAGAGTCGCTATCACGACGGGGCTAACAGAAGAAGAAAAACATCAACGGCGCCTGCAAGAACTTGAAACCCTAGACGACAAGCGACTTCAAGCTAAGCAGCAGATCGAACTATATCAAGCTCGGATTTCCAAAGCCTATAATAAAAAGGTTAAGGAACGAACTTTCAAGAAAGGCGATTTGGTCTTGGCCAACAGACGACCCATGGTGATGACACACAAAACCAAAGGGAAGTTCAATCCTAAATGGGAAGGGCCCTTCGTAATAGACTCAGTTTATTCGAACGGAGCATATCGCCTTATCAATCAACAAGGAGACAGGCTCATGATGCCAATCAATGGGAAATTCTTAAAGAGATATTTCCCGTGAATCATGTAGCCCCCTAATCCCCAGCCAGATCAGGCTGGGGGTTGCCTATTTATAGTGTAACTCTATTTTGTATCTCGTCAAGTTAACACTACACTTCTGACGATTGAAATTTTCTGGAATTACTCCAAGTAATAATAAAGAGAATTTCGTTCTTTTCAGTTAACACTATATTTATAGCATTTGCATTACTTTTTCACTGTCTTGAATTATATTTCAACAAAAGTGATAATGCAAAAACAAAGCGGTATCATTTTCATTCAACATTGTTAACTCCAATACAAAGTGACGATGAGCAAAATGAAAATGATACAGAAATCCCTTAATAAAAGAAAAAGGGGTACAAGACTTAAGCATCAGGTTTCATTAACTTGAGAGATTTCAGCCTGGATTTGAAGGCAGAGAGTTTCTTTTCATGAGTCACCCTGACTCGTTCTTGGATCTCTCTCCTGAGCTTAGCTTCGGTAGGTTCGGCAGCGACAATGTCTTTACGAATCTTCTCAGCCGCGTGGAGCGTACGGCAAAAATCAGTGTAGATACGATCGCTTTGAAGCCCTAACTCTTTTCGAGCGTCTTCGTATTGAGCCAACTGAGTTTTCTTCTGGTCTAACTCCGCCTCCAAGCGAGCAATGTCTTTTTCAGTGGCACGAATAGCAGAAACAACACCTTTGATGTCGGTATAAGCCCGGGTATGCTGCCTCCGTAAGAGAGATATGCGTGCCTTCTTATCAGACAAGTCCTTGCAAAGGTCTTCTCGACAATACGACTTTGAGATCATGGCTAAAGAAAGAGCGGGTTCCACTTCAGAGTCTGGATTGGTGTGCTGCAATTCTTTAAAAGCTGTCAGCTCTGTCCTCAAAAGAGCAACTCCTCCCTTGCAGTGCTCAGTCCATGACACATCTCCCTTAGCCTCGATTTTATCCAAACACTTGGTCAAGATGGGCTCACACTCTTCAAAAGAAGCACCATCAAGACGGACTAGATCAGCAGTCATTTGTATCCAATACTCCAATTCCTCGATCAGTTTCTTCAAAGCTCTTGAGCGTGGAGGAGGAATGGTTGGATAGATTGGACCTGCATCTTCTTCGTGGGCGGACGACTCAACGATTTCAGAAGAGGAACCTTTGTACGTACTTTGGTCTCGGGAAGAAAAAGAAGATGCGGATTCAGAACTCCCAACAGACAGTATTTCCTCGATCTTAGTTTCTTCAGGAATAGGAGGAATTAATCGAAGCATCTCTTCCTCTCCACCGGTTAAGTGCGCGACAGGCGCAGATTTCATTGCGTCGCCCATCAATTTAGCCTTCTTTGAATTTTTGGCTACGACAGGCAGCCGTTTATGCATTCTCCTGTCATACTCGGCCTGCTCAGCAGCAGAAAGAGCCTTCTTACCCGATCTCAGAAGACGAGGTTCAGAAGCAGGCACTTTTGGAATTGGTTTTTCTTCGGGAGAGTCAGCAATCGGTGTTTCCTCTTCGATTTCCATAGGAGTTTCTTCCTTAGGAGGCTCGATGGCAGATAAATTTCTAGGAGCTTCGACAGCCCCAGATGCTTCTTGTTCGCAGGATAGATATTCTTCTACCCCCGGCAAACGAGTGCTGGAAGAACGACTCCTCGAACGATACAATTCCCGAATCTCATTTATGCAGGAGGTATGAATATCATACCCCGTGACTTGGGAAACTTCTTCATACCAGCTGCAGAAATCGGCAATAGTAGAGCAGCCAGGCGGCGAATTGGGTAAAGTGAATTGCGCATGGGTTCCCCCGGCGGAAAAGAAGTACCATGCACGAGCTCCTTCATATAAATTCCCAACTTGAGCCAAGGCCGGGTTGGGATTGCCAACATAAAGCTGGTCGTATCCAAATTGCCTAGCGAATCGAGAAGGCATATAAGGCTCAATAAAGCACTTCTCTCGCAAGCGGAAGACCAGGTAGCCCAACCTGATCATAAGAAGCCAGTTGAATGTGCCTTCTTCCAAAGAAGACGAGCCCTCAAAAAGCAAGTCCAGGAAGCGGGCATCCTTCACGTCAGCTCCGTCAAAATTAGGAGCACAACAGAGCATCCGGTAATTATCTTTCCGAGATAAGAGTTGTCGAGCCCTGACTATGTAAGAATGAGTCCACGTGGCCGACTCTAATCTCTGTACGAAGGGGATGTAAGCATCAGCACTCTCCGATACTCCCGTCATCAAGGAGGGGCAATGCAGCACGAACCAGGCCACCAAGTACGTATACGGCACTGGTATGCGTGGCTGGGGGTTCTTCCCGGTTTTCTTCCTGGCGACCTTAACCGTCGAGGCACCGAGCAGATCGGAGGTCAACATCCTTAGGCCGTTTTGAATGCAGCCGACCATGGCAGTGAGGAGGCTCACGGGTCTCCCATGTGCTAGCAAAACAGCTGGATATACAACCTCAGCCAAGATCGCTTCTATTGGTCTCGACGGCACTACACACCGTTTCAACCAAACCATAAAGAAGCCTGCAAGTAGAGTCGTGTCAGAAATAGGAATTGTAGCCTGGTGGTGGAAACTTTCAAACTCAACACCAGCCTCAAAATCCTCCTCTACATGCTCTGTTTTGTAGATGGCATTAGAAGCCTTAATCCGAGCTTTGGCTTCTTTGGGAGAGATGGCTGCAACATGAGACACGGCTACATCTTTCCGGTTTAAATTCTGAAAGAGGTATTCCGCCCACGTGGTATGCATGATGCCTCCCCCACGCATCCCAAAGACTTGAGCACAGATGTGGAAGTGGCACATCAACTCCCAGAAAGTAGCATAAATTTCTGGGTGCGCCAACCTCAGTCGGGAAAGCTCTTCGGTAGTGGGAATGAACTCCTCATAGGGTGTTTTTCCAAGTGGCAATCCCGACACTGCTTGCATCTCATGGAGAGCAAAACCTAACTCTCCTGCAGGTGTGAAAAATGTGCAACTGTTCGGGTTATATTTCTCCAACATAGCGAAGAAATTATGGAAGCTCTGCACGACTCCCCGTCGAGTAGCTAACACGGGAATTGTGAGACCCGATTGAGTGAGTGACTCCTTAAGCTCCTCAAGAACAAAGTCAATCATACGGGTCCACCAACCTCCTTCTCCAGAACAAACCCATCCAGGGGATCTGAACGCTTGGGTAGAAAATTCACCCTGAGCCATAAGGAATTGGCGAATAAAGATGTTCGCTAGGCGTGGCATCTCCTGAACCAGCTCCTTCTTCTCAAACAAACCAGGCCTCAATCCCTTGAGCTGCCCTCCGATTTGTGTACGAGCCCGTCGACCAGATCCGAACGACACATTTTCCTTCTCTTTGACTATGTCAAAAGTCAGACCCCGACGGTGTCTTGCATTCAAAAAGTGGGAGAGGGGATACATCCTCTTCATGTTTGGAAGGAAGAAGTAGCGATTGTCAACTTTCCGCAACAGCTTCGAATCTTCTACGTGTACGAGGTGATCATCGATGGATATGCGATCTCCGAATAGGAACGCCGGTTTGGGAAACTGGGTATGACCAGCAGGGGTCTCCATGTCCAAATCAGTAATCAAAACTCTAAGAGTTGAACATCGAGGAGATCTAATCATGTCCGTTCTCTCGGAGTCAGCAAAAGTGCAAAGCGGAACTGTGTTTTGAAGATTGAAAGTTTCATTTGCATCAGGTCCGCCAATATACCCAAAATGATGCTCTTGTGAAAGCGGCACGTTCGGTAAAAGCACTGCACAATCAAAAGCAGATATTAATGAGCTATCGACATAAAGAGGAAACCCAAAGCAAAGGGTTAAAGTCTCATGTCAAATCTCCAACGCGAGGGTCGAGCCCCGCGTCAGAAATCTCCAACGC
>BQKN01066427.1:0-16479 GCA_022839385.1 Asparagus kiusianus
TAAACGATTTGCTGAAGATATGCAATAATAAGTTAATTCAAAAATATATGTAATGAAATATCGCCGTTGCCGGGGATCGAACCCGGGTCACCCGCGTGACAGGCGGGAATACTCACCACTATACTACAACGACAGCATTGTCTGGGCTCATGAGTTATGTAATTTTGACATTTGCTACACCAATTAATTCAATCCCCAACAAATATCTCTACCGGCAGAAAAGACCATAAAAGCAGATTTTAAAAAAAAAAATCTCATGTTAGCTGATCCCCACCAGAAATTCGGTGATAAATAAAGGCAAGGAGCCATTTATTGACCCCGATTGGTTTATGATTGCCTATCTTGTGTTTATAGGATGGCTCAGAAAAAATCACAATTATTTCAAACATGATAAACAATTAACATTTGAAAGATGTCCCTTCAATTTATAGTAAAAATATAAATAAATTTGATCCATGTTAGCAATGGTTGTGAATTGTGATCTTCTTTCTAGATTACTTAGAGCTATGATATTTAGCTGTTTTTAATTCTCTTTTGGATCATAAACATAATAAAACTAATGATCCGAATGTTAATCCGGGCTTGTTAGGCTTGTTTGTTTATTTACGGCTGTAGCGTCAGTGTATAGAAATGACATAGGCCCCCTGGGCTCCGGCCATGGTGCTTCTTACAAATAAATAGCTTATTAGCTGGGCCTATTAATACAAATCCGATTTCATTATTGGGCCGTTATCTCCGGCTACTCAGAATATGCCTCAAAGATTGGATATTCTAGTAATATTGACAAGCAACCTCATCGTTTCAGCCCTCTTTGTTTACTAATATTACCAGAGTAGCACTCTAGCAATTAAGAGCAGAGGCCAGCTTCGTAATTAGCAGAAAAAACAAGGTCTCTTTTGTAAGTATGCGGCCTTCGTGACTCTATTCTTAGACCTTGGGGAGAGAGAGGGGGCAGAGCAGAGGAGCCTCGTTCGAAGCGACGCCAGCGAAAGATAGAACTCGCTCCCATATAATTTCACTGTTAGTTTCTCTTTGCACGATATTTTATTATTTCCCCCCCCCTTAATTATACATTTTTTGTGCCTGATAATACATTGTTAGGTTATATGGAACTGTATTGTTCTAGTTGTGTTTCGCTTTGCAGAGTTTTTCTCTTTTACGAAGAAATAGTTCTTGATGGAGCGGAGTCATAGAAGATTTTAAGAAGGTTTTTCGTTTGTACTAGATTATCTTGAAGAACCCATGATGAGTTTTGCCCTAATTCTTGTTTCTAGGTTCGGTAAAATAAAAGGAAATTACCATCGTCCTTTCCCCCTGCTAAACTACTGGACTACTCCATGTTACAGAAAATGACCATAACTTGTTAGATCTTAAATTCTGATTGTGAAAACTACCACAAATAACATAATATATATGTTGAATTAAAGAGAATCAAAATACTGAATTGTGCGGAAGCGTACCTGAATCCGAAGCCATGAATAATCTCTTGATTTGTGCGGTATAGCTTTCCAGATATGCACGTTCCTTCAAGAGATTCCCCTTCAGTTTATGTATCTCTCTCTATCCTCTCTTTGATGATGAGATATCAAAAGGTATGGATGAATTGAATGTGGGATCTGGGGACCATAACCACTATTTATAGAGATAACTTAAAATAGTTATTCAATTGGTATTTTCTATTTTAGCCCATCATTAAAATAGAAATTACCCCGGTATCTACATATTAAAGACCCACATCCTTATATGATACATTTTAAAACTCTTATTTGTCTAGATCACTTTAATTTGAGTTTATCTTTATTTAACAGTTTACAATGGATAAAAATTTAACATATTAGCCCAATGTTGTATTAAGGATCCAACAATCTCCCACTTGGGCTATATGTGTAACTTCATTGTTATGCATTGCACCAAATAACCATATGAGCTTAACTTTACTGTTATTACTGAAATGTATCTTTATACAATCTCATCCATCAATCGTACCAACATAGGATCAAAGCAGCATTTGCTACATCTATCGTAACTAGACCCATCAATGGTCACGTATGCCAATACAACCAAATGACATGGATCATGATGTGGATGTATAGCATGGAAATATCATGCAATGTGATCTTAACATGCCTATTTCCAATCGATCCTCCCTTAAAACTTTAGTGAGGTCAAACCATATAAAAATCAGAGTGTAAATAAACTAAAACTTTATTTCTGCAGAAAATAACCTCAAAATATCCATAAACTGAAATACTAAAAAATATGCCTATATCAGAACACATAAAAATTATAAACTCCCACTAAAACTAAATATCTTCAAATGACATAACACTCATATGAGTAGTGTGCTCATGAAACACTTTGGGTGGCAATCCCTTACTAAGCGGATCAGCAATCATGGTGTTTGTCCTAATGTGCTCTATAAACAACTGTCCACTTTAACAACCAGGAACTTGATGTCTATGCTTCGACTTCATCGAGCTCCTGTTATTACTGAAATATAAAACTGTTAATTTATTGTCACAATATAACTTAAGTGGTCTATCAACATCGTCCACTATGCGTAGCCCCGTGATAAAATTTCGCAACCATATCCCCTTATTGGATGCCTCATAACATGCTACAAACTTTGCTTCCATAGTGGAAGAGGCTACTAGAGACTGTTTCACACTCTTCCAGGAGATGGCACCTCCAACGAGCATATATATAGCCTGATGTAGCCTTCATACTATCTTGGCACCCAGCAAAACCGGAGTCGGTATATCCAATGACCTCAAGCTTATCCGACCTCCGATATGTGAGCATGTAATCCTTTGTTCTCTGTAAGTATCGCAAGACCCCGTTTGGCTGTTTTCCAATGGTCTAAACCTGGATTGCTCAAGTATCTGCCCAATATCCCTGTAATGTGCACAATATCTGAACGCATACATACCTGAGCATACATCAGACTCTCTATTGTCGATGAATAGGGAACCTTTTGCATTTCCTTTTCCTTATAAGCATTTTTAAGGCATTGTTTGAGACTAAACTTGTCTCCCTTAGCTAAAAGAGTATCATGGTTTGCAATCCTGCATGTCATATCTTTTGAGAACTTTTTGGATATAGCTCTTTTGTGATAATCCAAAAATACCCCGAGAGCGATCCCGGTGTATCTGTATCCCTAACACAAAAGAGGCGTCACCAAGATCTTTCATCTCAAAGTTCTTAGCTAGAAATCTCTTGGTTTCGTGCAGTAAGCCTATATCGTTGCTGGCAAGCATAATGTCATTGACATAAAAAACCAGGAAAATATACTTGCTCCCACAGAACCTTTGGTATAGACAATCATTAACCAAATTTATCTCAAAACCGAATGAGATGATCACTTTGTTAGACCCTAGAGGGGGGTGATTAGGGTCTTATGCTAATCTAATCTGATTATATGCCAATTAAAATTAATTAACAAGCTATCCTAGCAAGTATGAAATACAACAAGATATATGAGCTAGGATAAGTAATATGAACAACAAGAAATATCCTAGCAATAAGATATAAGCAATATATGTGCAAGGATATATAAACTAACACAAAGGTGATATAATCAAACTAAAAATGTGATAATGCAAAATAAACAATTCAAGCACACAATATGATCACAGAGTTCGGACCTTCCGTCCTACGTCTCCGCTCCCAACTCTCGGGAAGAAATTCACTATCATAACCGGGTTTTTTACGTTCACCCGAATAGCGTTTACACCTCACACTCGGTTTTCTAGCTAACCGAAAACTTTACAATCACAACTCTTGCAATCCCACTCTACACCCTCTCAAGTGTTGAACTAGACGTGTTTCCCTCAAGTGCTCGGTTACAACCTCTCCCTAGGTTCGTCAACCGACGTCACTCCTCTTGGGACGATCCCCGACTCTCGCCACACACATCTCTCGGTGTACAAGTGTATTACAAAGTGAATCTCACAATAAGGCTCAATACAATAAATATTTGTTCTCTACTATGGATGAGAACACAATGAAAGCTCACACTCAATTGTTACAACTCTCACCAACCCAAAATATATTATGAATGCAAATACAATAAGCTCAAGTGGGTGTGTGTAACAATGAGATAAAATCAAATCTAACTCAAATAGCAAACTAGTAATAATAAGAATATGAAAATCAATAATAAAATTGCTAGAGAAAAGAATTAGAAAACTTCTCAATAGATCAAGAGGTAGAGGGAGAATAGTTGGAAGCCCAAACACCAATAGATGATCTCCTCAAGCTCTTGTGAAATTGATTTCTCAAACTCAAACTTCCAAATGCTTAAAAGCTTCTTAAACACACTTAAACCAAACTAAAACCCTTGTTAAAACTCTTTTAAACTTGGTTAAAAACTCTCTTGGATGATTGAAAATAGTTATGGCAAAGGGGTATATATAGGCTAGAAGAAATCAACCCCAAAAACCCCAAAAAACCATTAAAAAAATCGGTAACTAGCCGTTACTGTGTAACGGTCGGTTGCTACAGTAATGGCGATCGATCGGTGCGGTCGACCGCGAGCCATATGCAAAGCTGAGTAACGTCCAGAGAGTTTGGCGGTCGACCGTGGCGGTCGACCGCGGGTACTGTAGCACTGCATATCAGTTTTGTAAAATCAATTAAAAATAGTAAAACAGCTTCAAAAAATATGAAATTTTGTAGGAAGGTTCTAGACATGTAGAATAACATGTTAGAAAAAGAATTTCTAAAAAATCATTTCCCAGTTGATATAAATAAATGTTTGAACACAGATTTATAGTTTCTGAAAAACTGCTGACATACACGATTTTGTAAAATCAATTGGGCACAATAAATCAACTCCAAAAATAGTAAAATTTTGAGGAAAGTTTTTAAACATATAGATAAACATGTTAAATAAATAATTTCTTGAATATCACTTCCTATTTATGAAAACTCATCTATTTTTTAAAACATGCACGAACATGTGCACGAACAAAAACATGATTTTGTAAATTCTATTAAACATAACAAATCAATTCCAAACTTGATAAAACTTTGCGAAATATTTATAAACATGAAAACAAACATGTTAGAAAAAGAATTTCTCAAATTGAATTTCCATTTGTGAAAACTCATGTATTTTGTAAGTGTGTGTAAAGCATGAAAACCCAAAACCATGCATGTATATATATAACTATATATATACATAGAAACCAAATACGTGTGTGTATATGATATTGAGCTTAAGGTACTTAACATACATAATATAAAATCTAAACTAGATTACCCAAGCTTGATCTTGATCTTCATTGTAGCTCAACTTGGTACACATGCGGATGAAGCTTGAACTTGATCTTTAACTTTGAATTGTAAGGCTTCAACCCGATATTCCGCCAACCTCCTTTGGATATGATCGTTGAAGCGCAATCCATCCAACTTCCAACACGTTGTTTACCTAGAATAAATACGAAAACACAAATACTAGACAAACAACATTAGAAGTAAATTGTTTGTTAAACATCATCAAAACAAGAAGGCCAACACACTTGATGAAACTTAAAATACCATTGTTGAGATGCTTGCTTAAGCCCATAGATGGATTTCTTAAGTTTGCAAACCATATTCTTTGATTCTCCCGACACAAAGTTATCTGGTTGCACCATATAAATCGTTTTATCAATGTCACCATTTAGAAACACTGTCTTTACATCCATCTGATATAACTCAAGATCGAAATGCGCTACCAATCCCATTATAGTCCTGAAAGAGTCTTTCGAAGAAACCGAAGAGAAAGTCTCTTTATAATTGATGCCTTCTTTCTGTGTAAATCCCTTTGCGACAAGACGAGCTTTATATCTTTCCACATTGCCTCTTAAATCCCTCTTGGTCTTAAATATCCATTTGCAAACAATGGGTTTCACACCTTCTGGCAATGGGACAAGATCTCATACATCATTGTCCTTCATGGACTTAATCTCCTCATGCATAGAATCAATCCACTTTTGAGAATTAGAACTTTCCATGGATTGACGGAAGGTGTTCGGATCATCTTCCATCGCCCCAATGTTAGCCTCATGTTCTTGAAGAAAAACAATGTAATCATCCGGCACTGCATTTCTTCTTTCTTTAGTGGATCTTCTTAATGGTATAGGTTCTTGAGATGATTGAGTTTGTTCTTCAGAAACAGTTATCTGAGTGGGAAGTTCTCCAACATTATCTTGACCTATTGTGTTTTGATCTTGATCAGAAATGAAAACCTAGTCAAGACCAATAACACCTGTGGGAATATCAACATATTTCTCTTCAAAGATAATGTTTCTAACTGTATCTCCCCCTGCAAACTCAACATCCTCAAAGAACTGTGCATTTCTTGACTCGAAAATCGACTTAGTTGTGGGATCATAAAATTTGTACCACTGGATCTTTCAGAGTATCCAATAAAATAACAACTCACCGTCCTTGAGTCCGGTTTCTTTTCATTAGGCCTGTAAGGCCTTGCCTCAACTGGACATCCACAAACATGCAAATGCTTCAAACTAGGCTTCTTGCCTGTCCAAAGCTTATAAGGGGTCTTGGTAGTTGCTTTAGTTGGAACCCTGTTAAGAACATAAGCTGCAGTCTTAAGTGCTTCTCCCCAGAGTGATTCTGGTAAGGTAGAATGACTAATCATACTCCTTACCATATCCTTAAGCGTTTTTTTTGTCTTTCAGCAACACCATTCATAGTGGGCGAACCCGGTATTGCGTATTGTGGGACGATACTGCATTCCTCTAGGAATTTAGCAAATGGTCTTGGACATTGTTCTCCTGAACCGTCATATCTACCGTAGTATTCACCACCACTATCAGATTTGACGCTTTTAATCCTTTTGCTGAGTTGGTTCTTAACTTCAGCTTTATACTTTTTGAACACATCAAGTGACTATGACTTTTCGTGAATGAGGTATAAGTAGTCATATCTAGAAAAATCGTCTATGAACATTATAAAATATTATTGACAATTCCATGCAACCATAGGGAATGACCCATAAATATTTGTATGTATAAGTTCTAAGACGTCCAAAGTCCTGTTAGCTTCAAATCTCCTTTTATTGGTTTGTTTCCCCTTTATACAGTCAACACAAACATCAAAATCTGTAAAATTTAAGGGGTCAAGAATTTCGTTTGACACAAGTCTCTCTATTCTCCGCTTGGAGATATGTCATAATCTTTTGTGCCATAACACAGCTGAATTCTCATTGGTTAATTTTCTCTCACAAAGCAAACTCAAGAGCTCCTGGTCTTTTATATATCTTTCTCCCCAATAGGTCAGGAAAGAGAGACCCTTAATATGGTAGATATTGAAGATATTATAAACGATAAATGACTGCGATTAAATCTTAAAATCCGCAGACAACCAATCTGCCATCGATGGTGCTTCTCGACCATCGATGTTGTCAAAGCCCCATCAATGGTTTAGAAACTCATAGATGATATAAAAGTATCTGAAGTAAAAATCATTGATTGTCACTTCTCACCATCGATGGTCAATGCCACCATCGATGTTAGAATGGCCGACATCAGCTTTTGAGCTGATTTCGGCATCGTTTCACCTCATACACTCTTTATACATGCATTTATCTGTACTACACTATCTCAAACCAATATTAGTACTAAATGAGAGTTTGTTATTACTTAAATAAGAGATATTATACGAATTACGTCTGTCAATAATATTCGGTTAAGGTTTTTATGACAAAGTAATTTGTATTGAGAAGTCAATGCTTGTATCACATTTCCTTTTTCATTTTTTAATCTTCTTTAGGTATGCTTCTAGATTCGAGCTATTTCTTATTTGATGAGGGGAAGCTTGGTCGTATTATACGCCTCATGAAATGTCTTCACCTATAAGTTATGAACATAATTGAACTAAAGAACCTAAGAACGTAAGTTTTGAACATGAGAACCTGCCACGCGCTGGCGTGGGCCCCGGAAGAAGTAATCTCTATCGAATTCAATGCGACGGAAATCTGCCGCTCAAGTCGGATTCATTTTACGTCACTTCCTTGAGGCCTAAGATTCAGATCGCATAGGACATTTCCATATGCGGGAGTTGGCATAGAAGTTTGCTGTGTTAATGTCATACACGTCGTCTATAGTTAACGGATCTCGTGGAGTACACGCGGGCGAATGATCTACCAGACGTTGATGTTTCTTCAAATTAGGAGTGAAGACTTTTTGATGTTTATAATTACATATATTAATAATTTAATAACATATATTAATATATTAATAACATATATTAATAATATTATATAATATTTAATTATATAATATTAATTAGTAATTATAGTATAACATATTTATTATAATGTTATATAATATTTTAATAACATATATTATTATATAAAATATTATTATAGTTATTATATATATAAAGTAAAATATTATAATATTTTATACAGTACATTATATCCTATAATACTATATTATAATATATATTAAGTTAAATAATATATTATTAAAGTATTATAGCAAATATATTGTTCATATATTATATCAATTATTATATAATGTAGGATACTAATATAATGTAATATAATATAATAATTAATAATATTAATTAGTAATTATAGTATAACATATTATATTTTTGTATAAATAAAATAAAATATTATATTAAATATTATATTATTAAAATATTATATTAAATATATTAATCTTATATTATATTAATTATTATGTAGTATAACATGCTAATATAATATAATAATTAATAATATTAATTAGTAATTATAGCGCAACATATTATATTTTAATATAAATTTAAATAATGTTTATATTATAATAATATACTTAACCAATTGGATAAGTTAATTTAGAAGTAATTAATAGATAAAATTATATTTTCATAAGATGTCACATCATCAATTATCCCACATGAATTGTCAAATCAAATGCTCAAAATTTTCCATTATCTCACTTTATCTCACTTTGCTCCACTCAAAATATCCCAAAGGGATAAAATTGTTTTATTGGAACAATTTTCCCACCTGACCCTAATTTGTCCCAACCAATAACTCCCCCTAAGTTGTTCACTGTTAGAATATTACAATCATTGTTAACAAATATGTTATGACAGAAATACCCTCCAGAAATAATAAATGTAAAATTCAATAAAAAGATAGAGGGTAGATATAGTGGTAAATATGACAATAAATATGGTCAGTATAAGTACAAAAATACCATGTAATTTTCTAGAAATATTCTCACGTGCAACTAATAGAATATGCTAATATGCTAATTTTTTACAAGTTAAGATATTAAAGCACTATTTTTTTGTAACAAAGGATATTTATGTGTGACTTTTTAAAACTTAGCGTATTTAAGTGTAAATATAGTGAAGCAATAGGGTATTTAAGTGCCATTTTGCCTATATTATCATCTATTGTTACTCTTCAGAAGTCGCTGTTAGGAAACTAATTTCTTAAGCATTGGTTAGCAAATGAATTTTCTAGGTTAATTTTAGAAAACCCCTAACTATGAGGGTTATATAAGAAAACCCCTAACTATGAGGGTTATATAAGAAAACCCCATATCTATTTTTGTTTGAGTAAATTGCCCTAAATTTTGTAGTATTGTAGATAACCCCCTCAGTTTTAAAAACTTGACATAACACCCATCAACTTATGGGGTATCTCACAAAACCGTTCAAGATCTTTGCACTTTCCTCTGAAAAATCCTCTGCCATTGTTAACTTAAAATATGAAATGATCTAAATATCCTTTTGAGGGGAAAAAAAAAAACCCATGTTAGTTAAAGTAAACCTTCCAACTAGCAAAAGAAAGAATTTGAGCGATAGTTGAGGGGGGTTTCCTATCCTTTTTTACAATGAAAAATTAGTGTCAATAGAGTGCTCTATAGAGGAAGGAGAATATGTGCATATACAGATAGATACATATATTATATCATAGGACTTCAAAACCAACTATGGTCTTATACTCTTATAAAGCTAATGAAGAAGTGAATCGTTTTCAGTATGGGGTTTTGAATAACGATACTAATGTGGTATTTGGACCCTACATTATTAATTTTTCCCCCCTCCTGACGAGGCCCTTGGTCGAAAGGGAAATAAATTAGCAAAGAAATATACACGCATGCTCCACAAAGAGAGGAGGCTGTCCAAAGTTGCTCGCTTGCTCACCTGCTAAAGTTCGTTAAAAACTGACGGTCAAAGCCTTGCGATGCTTTTTTGCAGTTTAGTTTTATTTTCCAAGATTATGCGAGAAAGGAAAAACTTAGAAGGTCTAAAGTGCAAAAGATTCGTGAGGATCGCCGTTATCAAGCCAAGGGCCGTCAACGGAGTCACAGCATTTATTTCTCTGTTTTTAGTTCTCGAACATTTCTAGACTAATAAATCCCATTTACGACTTTCAAGCCCTCGCTCGCTCCCAGCCCATGAGTAGCCCATAGCCCAAGGCATCTCGATCCAATGGCCGAGATTTCTCCTCCGCATCCTTCGCCTATATAAAACCCCCAAACCCCTCTTTCTGTTTCTAGCCCCAAAATCTCTCATCTTTCCCCTCGCGCAAAATCTCAGTGGAGAATTTCTTCGGAGCTCTTGAGCCATGGCGGATCACGCGGAGGAATCAAAGGGCGAATCTCTGATCGAGAAGATCGAGGAGAAGTTCCACAGCCACGATTCGTCATCGTCCTCATCGGACTCGGACAACGAGAAGCCTAAAAAATCCGAGAAGAAATCGGAGGAGGCCGGGTCGTCTTCGATCAAGAACAAGATCTGGCGCCTTTTCGGGAGGGAGAAGCCTGTCCACAAAGTTTTAGGCGGCGGCAAGCGTATGGATCGGATCTAAACCCTAACTTCATTTCTAATTTGTTTTTGAAATTTGTTCTTTTTATTTTTTAAAAAAAATTGTTTGATTAGATCGGATCGGGTGAGATTAGATTCGATTGTGCCCGTTTGAACTGAGATCTGTTGGTTGGTGAATAATTAGTCACTTTTCCATTACTTTTTGGAGTGGATGAAAGCTAACTTTGCATGGTAATCTTAGTTAGGTGATGATGAGGTTTGTTGATAGTGATTTGTGCTTTATTAGGTTATGATAACTAGCAACGCGTGAAGAAATAAAAATAAAAAGCAAGAATGATCTCTCGCTTGATTTTTTTTTATTTGTCAATTTTGGAAATTCCTGTATAGAAATAACAAATAAGTGATGGCTGCTGATCATGCTGTGGGAGCGAAACCTAGAAGCTTGTAAAATTCATCTTTCATGACCAAAATCCTGGGTGAAATTATTTTTTGAATAAGCATGTGCCATGTTAGTTGGATGCCGATCCTTCACAATTTTATGTCTAAACTGTTAATTAGCTCTGAATCATAGTTTTCAATCCCCATATTATTTATTGCAGCTGCTGATGTGTTCCTATGGAGGAACAAGAAGATCTCAGCGAGTGTCCTGGGCGGGGCCACTGCCATCTGGGTCCTATTCGAGCTTCTCGAGTACCACTTGCTGACTCTGGTCTGCCACTGCCTCATACTCTTACTCGCAGTCCTCTTCCTTTGGTCAAATGCTACTACCTTCATCAACAAGTGGGAGTTCTTCGCATTTCCTTTCAGTAGTTTGGTGATATAAGATTCTGCGTTACTTACACTGGTAACCTTTGCTTTCAGGTCTCCACCTCATATCCCTGAGGTGAGCATCCCTGAGGATCTGACTGTAAACGTTGCGCTGTCTCTGAGATATGAGATTAACCAGGGGTTTGCTGTTTTGAGGCAAATCGCATCTGGAAAGGATCTGAAGAAGTTCATCATTGTATGTTCATCTATGTACTGTTGTATTGTTGATATTTACTCGTGCTCCTGGCTATTGGTTGTGCTAATGATTCTTGCTTCTTGTTTATTTTTCCCTCCCTCAGGTGATTGCTGGGTTATGGCTGCTTTCTGTTGTTGGTAGCTGCTGCAATTTCTTGACCTTGTTCTACATAAGTAATGCTCTTTGACCTGTTTTATTTTTGCATAATCATCTTGAATTCACTGTTTCTTTCGTCTAACAGTTGCTTGATTTGTCTTGGAACACAGCATTCGTCTTGCTGCACACGGTGCCTGTCCTGTACGAGAAGTACGAGGACAAAATCGATGCCTTTGGAGAGAAGGCAACCGCAGAATTCAAGAAGCATTATGCAGTGTTCAATGAGAAGTGCCTGAGCAAGATCCCAAGGGGACCATTGAAGGATAAGAAGCTGCAATAAGAAGGTAGAAGGTACTTTGTGGCTGTGTTGGTGTTTAGAAGGCTTTGGCTTCTAAGTGTTATATTGTGACTGTTCTGTTGCATGTCTTTTCTATTGTTATGTGATGCGAATGGTTTCTCTGTTTGCATGTAACTCTATTATGTTTAGTGGGAACGATTCCAAGATTTTGTGACATCGTGGCGTATAGATTCTATGTGCTTGTAAGTCTTCTAGCTGATTGCGGCTTTGCTGTCATTACATGCTTCCATTTTCACACCTCACTTAGGGAAGTTTTGCTTCTACCCGAGCGCAACTTGCTTTTTAGCAAAGAAATATCGGAGGAACTAGGTGTTGTGTATTTGCTTAAGGCGAAAGCTGAGGAGGACCTTATACATTATTATGTAGCATAATCATATTAATGAATCAGGGATATAAAGACATTTTTCTTGTGATGTACTGACTGGAATAAACCTTCTTATAGGGGTTAGGTACGCTTAAGTATTAGGATGTTCTACACTCTAGTGCTATTACCAGTTTCTATGTTATAGTGGAGTGACATTTGCGGCTAACTTTGATATTAGATCATCTGTTAGACATAAATGAGCGCATTATATTCTAGTTGTATTTCGACTAGTGATAGTGGATGGCCAGTGTTGTCCATATTAGCTTCCAAGATCATCAACTGAAACATGCGAGTGTTTGTACTTGCTTTTGAGTATATCTACTCAGTAAATGGATCAGGCCTGCGTGTTACAAAACTTATTAAGCTGCACAAACCAGCACTGTATTGTATTTTTTGCCCACAGATGATTAGTAAGTGTGCGAGTGAGCACATGGTTGACATGTGGATGGTGCAAATTGGATACTTAGTTCTTGAATATTAGAGATGATGATGATAGTTATGGTATATATAGAGGCTTTAGTTTCAAAAGTGTTTTTGAAAAAACAAGCAATGATATTTGGTTGTCAGATGTATCAGGTAATTCATGAGTTTAGCTTGAACAGGTTTTTTCCCTCCGTGCTGTTGCTATGCACGTATGTTGTTTTTCCACCTCGATACATGACGGAAATCAAACTTCACGCTTCATGTGGCCTATGTTACAGATGTTGGATGGGATTTTGTGTTTTCGTCGCCATGCCATTTAGAAAGCAACCCAACGGAATAGATCATCGACATTGACAATGAGAGCTAAAATTTACTTTGGAAGGAACAAAGTACGCTGCCCATATGATAATCGTTGGACATAAACTTTCATCTAAATTGATGCTAGGACATTGATGATCACCTCTGTCCCGCTCATCGTCAAAAAGTTTTTAAATTGATAAAAATTTCTGGGGGATCGCCTGTTGAGATTCAATATTTTTGTGGTGGTTATTTAAATTGATGATTATTTGCTCTGAAATTTTATAAACAAGGACATGTGAGATGCATCTGATAGGTTCATACTTCCTTTTCTTGTTGCTATTTATGAATTAGAGCCTAAAGTCCTCATTATGAACTAAACTTGGCGAAACAGCAGTTCCTTCATGTAAGCTTCACTTCCGCTCTACCCACTCTTTTGGCTTTGTCGATTGATGTTATATACGCATGTTGCCATTGGCATAGATCAAAAATTAGTGAGGGTTAAAGATGGTAATAATCTAGCTGGCTATATTGATTATTGCTCCTATCTTGGACCTCTGAAGCTCGGTAGACTGACAGGGTCAATGCAAGCCGCGTGCGTGATATTTATGATGACGGGTAGACTTGCTGATGAATCTTGGGGAGATTTTAGGTTTGTAATAGAGCTTTTTGCTACAGGGACCCAAAATATGGGACCAATAAGGGGGACAAGTGAGGTGTCCTCATCCTATTGGATAATGAGTTGACCATCATTAATGATGGCCAACTCATTATCCAATAGGAGGGGGACACCTCACTTGTCCCCTCTATTGGTCCCATATTTTGGGTCCTTCAAGAATTTTTCTTTGTAATATGCACATTGATGGTTTTGGGTTAAGAGAAACATTTTTATTAAATGCAAGTCCGGGCAAAGGGATCACGGATCACCTATTATCAGGTAATGACAGGCTAGGTGTTTGGGGAGCTTATTTTTTGGTCAAACGAGCTTTTAAGGTAACATTTTAATATCTACTTATTTGGTAAAATATCAAATAAGTTGACTTAAGTCTCATTTAAAAAAGCTGGTGTACCCTAGCTTTTGAACTACTAACTTATAAGCTCATCTAAATAAGTTAGATTTAACTAAAAAATTATTATTCTGTCCAAACAATTTTTATATCCTTTTTATAATAAAAGCTAAAAGCTAGTAAAAGCTAAATAACTTATAAGCTATAAAGAATAAGCTCACCCAAACATGCTCTGTTTGGTTAGTACATGGGAACTTAAATTAATTTGTTCACTAAAACATTTGAAATACAAGGGAATGGTGCTACATTAAGCGGTTGTTATTATCATCCGAAGTCTTTGTACTCGAACTGGTCGGGTAAAGAACACGAATAAAGTACCGTGAGGGGAGGGAGGCTCCACAAACGTCTTTAAGCGAGATCGCTGTTAGACGTACTTTACCATCTTCTGTTGATGGCGACTTCGCACCTAACCAGCGTCTCAACTGTGCGTGAGGGACAGGATAGGAAGGCAGTTAGCGGGTTTAGCAGTCTCTGGTCATCCTAAGCTACACGATAGCTCCAAATAGGGGTGGTAAACGATCGAATCGAATCCAATACTAAGATGTTCTTATTTGTATTTGTTTAAAATCATCGAATTTGAATGTAAACTCTAATATTCATATATCTAGTTTTTCGAATTCGAACTCGAATACTTGGTATTTGATAAATATTCATAAATATTCACGAATACTTATCGAATATCAAAGTATATTTATTCGCTAAAGAATTTGATTTTTAAATAATATTAGAATTCATAAATAAAATTTATTATAATATATGATGTATCTATATTTAAATCAAAATTTTAATTAGAAAATAGATTTAAGATTATTTAAGTCTTAAAATTAATATATAAAACTCAAGTAGAAATGGTACGTGGGGTTAAAAATATGACATCATATGTGCAATAATACAAGTAATAAGTTGTGATTAAATTTTAAACGAATATTTAATAGACAAACGAATCAAATATACATCTGGTTAAATTCTATTCGTTAGTAAACTCGAATACTAAAAAATATTTGTTTAGTGGTAAACGAACTATCGAGCCGAATATAACCAAATACTTATTCGAACAATTATCAAACTATTTGTTAATTATTTGGTTCATTACCACCCCTAGCTCCAAACTCCTCCATATATGAGAAGTTTGAACTAATATGTAGTTGTCTGGGATGAATTGTTGCTGGATCAAATTGCTCAAAGTTTTGCAACCGACGCAAACCCTTGAACCCAATCTTTTAGTTGGTTGTATTTTGTAAGTGGTTTTGGCCTCATGGGCCAAATCTGTAACGCGACCCATTAAGAATCCGACCTGGTTGTTAGGAATATCTCACATTCTGGGATTTCTTTCGTTGGAGATCAGGTCTTACGGAGAGAATGGTTTAGAGAGATAGTGGGCAGATTTTTTGGGGACACAGGTGGAGAGGGAACGTTCATAAATAGAGAGGAGTTCTTCTCCTCTGGAACATAGAACAATCTCCATCAGAGTCCCAAAAGAACTACTCTCTCGTTCCTTCATTGGTATCAGAGTTTTATACCCTTCGATTCCATTAAAATTCTTCGCAGATCCCGCACCTCTTGCGCCTAACTCCCGTCACCTGAGATCCTCAATCGACCGTACCTCCTCTACCTGCGATTCAATCGCCTGCGGAGCCCGCCACATTGATCCCCAAACCCTAGCCTCCTTTGTAGGATCTGAAATAGATACACTAGAACACTATAGGAGGGGGGGTGAATAGTATTCTTTTAAAATTTATGCAAAGTAGATTATAAATTACAAAGAAAAATGGCAATATCAGAAATTTATAAACACAAACACAAAGATTTATACTGGTTCCACCAATCCGGTGTACATTCAGTCCCCAAGCAAATCCCGCTTAAGAGTTTCCACTATGATTTTTGAATAAACTTACAAAATCAAAAAACAAACCTGACCAATTTGCATGTCCCTGCAAATTACAATACCAATTGATAAACACATTGTCAATTTGCACACCAATCTCTAAACCAAGAGATTAACAACTCTCACAACTTGAGAGAACTTTTGAAGCAACAATTTCAATTCCTATAAGCCTTGATTTGTAGTGTAGTGTAGTAGTGGCTTAGG